>JAVTVY010044803.1:0-21328 GCA_036873755.1 Hanleya hanleyi
AGTGATACATAATGTAAAAGAGCGTGAGAACTGTGTGGGTTATTTCATATGGTGAATTCTCGTGGCTGACCAAAAACTACCCATGCCCATCTTCTATAGGAGATCATAAAATAGCCTCAGCTGGGCCTTCTTATCGAGCGGTGTTCTCAAATCTTGACGTTCACTTTGCAGCAACCTTCCTACAGAGCGTATTGTTATATCTTTTTCTTCTGATGTCATTGTTATTGTATAATATAATCACCCCCCATTTTCTGGCTAGATAACCGTGACTTTTGACCATAATTCCACTGAATAGTAGAAAAGGAATGTCAGTAGTATTCCGTGACATTTTTTTTCAGGACAGAACTGTAATGTTCATTTCGATATAAGGAAAATGTACTGAAGAAATGGACTCAGGGAACCTTCTAGAAAATTGGGAAATGTCCGCTAGAGGACAAAATTCTGAATAACCGCTAAATGTCATATTTCTTCTCATAGTTCACGTAAAAGGGCTGTATTTGGCCTAGAAATATGGGATTAAGAGTGAAGAAATTCATTTCATACAACAACATGACTTTTGGCGGGGTCAAAATACCATGTAAGGCTATTTCAAGATGGCCGCCAGTAGTTTTGGAGTATACAGAGATAGTTCCGGTCATGTGACTTTAGGACTAATCTGAACATATTCAGGGGTCTCCGTGTACTGGGAGTGATGTTACCGCATACATGGACATTGGATAGTAGTATATAAACTACATATACCTTAGAATGCAGGGATGACGCAGCGGTGAGGTGTATGTACATTAAAGGATAGTTCCAGTCACTTAATTTCAGGACAGGTTGGAACATGTTCTGAGAAGTCTTTGTCTACTGGATGTGATGTCAAAGTGCACATGTGCGCAACGGTTTTAGTATATAAACCCAAAATCGATTGGAGTTGAAGGAAGGTGATGGTGGCCTATCACCGGTTGAGTGATAGGGTTAATGTGGGTAGGTTTGAACTTGTCTGTCTCTGGAGAAATGTTGGGGCTCCATTAGAGATTGTATTGGATCTCTATAGACAGGGCATTTTCGGCATGATTCGTGTGTTTGGTATGGCGTAAATGGTGTATAAGTTTGAGGATTGAACTTTCACCTGGGACGTGCTACTCACATAACCGAGAGTGACGCCCTCAGTAATATAGAAATGGTATTTTCAAAGGTAGGCTGTGGTGGAGGTGGTAGGGTTAATGTGAGTCTGCACTATAATTTCCGTGTAACGGAAGTGACGTCATCACGTGCATGTGCACCCAGAGTGTAGCACGAGAAGGATATTCGAGGTAAGATTTGGTGTTGGTCAGAGCTGTCTGGACATGTGAGATGTGTGGACTAAACTTATCATTATCACCGGCACCGTTGATCGGATTCGTCGTGTTATGTTGGCCGGTGACGTCGTTGTAGCGCATTTGGACTCGGTAACGTTCAGACAGGTATATAGATGGATCTTATACGTACCCGAGCTATTATTTCCCCCCCACAAGCCTGGACAGGTCCCAAAAATCCCAGGCCAGACAGGGTTACCGGTAGGTAATGTCTCAAATACACGACTGTTGGAGTTATATATGCCGCCCACCCGTGTCAGTATCCATGTACGATTGTGTGTGTGTTCCATGTACGATTGTGAGAAAGTTTCAAGAGCACATACTATCTTCCTTCGTCATGTATTATGTTTTCAAGATTATATTTGACATATTTTCTTTTTGTTCGGCAAGTTACAAGCAATATAAGCCATGAGAAATATATTCTCCATAGTTTCATGAAACTGGCGGTCAACATTTTGTTGTTTAACAGTTGCGGGCAGCTAAGTTTGCACCATTATTTGGTATACGCTTGTCCGATTTCCATAGACTCTCGCCCAGGTCCCAAGAGCGAATATGAACAACCATCACACTCTGCGGTGACGTCATTGAAACTATTTGACAGATATTAGTATTAAGTTAAAATATCTACAATAACTAGATTTACAAACGGTGACTTCTCTGCACGAAAATGCTATTGATTCAACTTGATCCAACATATAGTTTCCTTTTTCGACATTGCTCGGCTCTGGTCGATCATGAAAAACAAAAATACAAATTACCATTTGCGATCTTTGAGTTAGCCTGGTCGAACACTGGCCGTATTATGCTATGTACTGACGAGATATAGAAGCTCCGAATGTTCGAACATTTTTGCGATAGGTGTTCTTGCGAATTGCGATTGTGACTACTTCTCTCAATCAAACTGGAGGTGGTAATCGCATTGAGGGACAGTGGCGAGAAAAACTGATAAATCTACAAACACTACCAACGATTGCAATGAACTAACAAAACGTGTGGAAGAAACTTCATCTCCAGTCGGAGGTTCTTCATCCATACCTCCGTACCAGACCCTGCAGGCAGATTAGGGTTGTACGGCTATCACTGGAGCTGTCAGTTCAAAATATCAGCCAATCAACGGATGGCGTTTTGGGGCAATACGTCACCTTCGCGATCCAGTTTATGCGGAGAAAAAGCTGGAGGCCGAACTCTTTGAAGTTCGAGAGGAAAAAACATGGGGGCGCCTCTTAAGTCAAAACAGGCCACGGATACTTCAAAGCAACCAGAAGGAGACGAAATATACCACACATTGCCTACCGCTTAATTCTTTCAAATATGGGCATGTTCGAAGAGGTCCGATTGAAGTGGGTGGTATTCAATTGTTGTGAGCAAGCTATAACCGCCATGGCTCGGATTTGATTGACGAACCATGAATAGGGGTGATGAGTTTCTTATATAAACCTGCCCTTGTTATTCAGTTGATTGAAACTGAAATATTCCGAAAAAAGTTTTATCAATAAGGTCAGTTTGAACACACAAGTATAAATGGAATCTATCCGTTCATCTTAGCGAGTCGTGTGCAACAATGCGAATCTCAAAACGCAGCCTTGGGCGGCTTGTGAAGTTCAACGATTAAACATCAGTGGTGGTCGGGAGCATACATAAAATGTGCTAATGTCACACAGCTCCGCACTCATTTCAAGCTTCCACCAGTTGGCTCAGTGGAAATCTCTTCTAGCGTTTGGTATATTTGGCATCAGTTATAATGTAGATGCCAGATTTAAAATCTTGAAATTTGGCCTTTGAATATGTGAAAACGTGTTCCTCAAAATGAGCTTTTCTCTTGATCGGCATAGAGTAATGGAAAACATTTCATAAATTGCAAGATTCAACAAGTAAAGCTGGCCAGACTCTAGTCCGATAGCATCCCCTACAACATATTTTATTATACTGATTTGTAATGAATGCGATTACATTCAACAGAAATCATTATTATAAAATATATTGTAGGAGCTGCTTCTCGGTCTAGCCGGAGTCCCGCTGTCGGTGATCTATGCATTTTTACATAATTGCACTACAAATTTTACAACCAATTACAGGTTTAATAGCAATGAAGAAGAGGTCATATCTAAGTATTCATACTTTTTTTTATTTTAGTGATGAACAGAAACCCGACATCAGTACTATCAGTACTTTCATTAGATTTCAGCATCAAAATTTTTATCCGATATTTTCTGTATAGATTATCAGTAGCTTTTATTCCACGCGCAACGTTCTTTTCACCATTTTGAATATTTATTCAAATTTTCTTCTACTGTTTGGTGACGACTTTCTTTACCGTCACCACATGAAACACTCAAAACTAAGATACTTTAACAGTTTTTGTCGGGTTTACCTAGGGTAAACCCTACTCTGTTATCGCTTTTCAGTTCTGTATTTTTTCTCTTCTGCACATGTGTTGTTTTGATCTACTGCCCTGAGAATGTTCTCATTTGATGCCCCTTGCAGCATTCATACCTCTTACAGCATTCATATACACATTTGCAATGCACGGTAGCTTGTGCATTTAACGTGATAATTGGGACATTATCGCAGTAAATTTTATCTTTCCAATTTCTTTTCAATTTGCCTTTCCAATCTATTTTATCCGGTATCATTTGTTACGGCGGGAAGGGTAGTCATTCGGCACGGTCCATCGACACCCGATCCATGGAACTTTTGTTGTAAGATCACAAATTAAGGTGGTGTTCGCTTTAGACAGGGTCCTCAATGCGTTTTTGATACACACAGTTGGTGGGGTTAATTTTTGTCTGAAAAACGACAAATTGACAATTTTTTACAGTCTACATACTGGGTGATAATAATCTAATACTGTCTACACAATCGATCAGATAAAGAATAAATCAAGTCTCACAGATAAACACAACCAGACAGTCTGTGGTTCAAACCTGCCGCATTGGCTTATTTTGCAATTTTCGGTGCATTTACAGTCGACATTTTCTCTTGTTGCAAAATTATGAAACCTTTAACCAAAATCATATTTAGACTGAATATTTCAGAATTATTTGTTGTTTAAATTAGCTAAAATTGGTTTTGGTTAAAGGTGTCCTATTTCTGTAACAAAAGAAAATCTGCACCGAAAAGTGCATAAAAATACGAAAATTTGTCAATGTACCATCTTTGGTGCGCCATAAATCCGTTTTTGTGCATCTGCAGCCCTTCATTATTTCGTGTCTTATAATTCAGCATGTATAGGAATGCTCTAGTCCACTTGGCGGACCTAGAGTGGGTGGACTCGACAGTGTCTCTTGGCTATGCATCAGACGAATATGACTGAGCATATTATCCCAACAAGAGAGTGTCTCCTGACAGAATGTACACGTACTCTACATGGTGCTCACTCAGGGGATGGATATAGACTGACTCTAATGGCTCAATCACTCACTCAATCACTCACTCACTCGAACCTCACACACTCACTCACCCATACCTCACTCACTCATTTACTCACAACTAACTCATCTACTCGTTCTTCTCTCACCCACTCTGTACCCGCTACGTTACAGGGGAGGTAACTGTGGAATGGCAGACAGACTCATCATGCCCTACCCACAAACCCCTATGGCGCATACCTGTGTTTTAGTGTCTCTTTCGGTGAAACCCCTATGTCTCTGACCCCTGTCAATACACCATCCGAATCAAGGAACAAGGAATTAAAATCAGTAGCCTTTTATCATCATATTTAGATTAGACGTGATCTGATAGCATTATCCGGAGCCTTCCTACATCACCTATCTCACAAGTCGAGTCAGGACTGTATAAATATGCGATTTCGAATCCAGGGCACGCACGTGTTTTTTGTTTATACGGAAGTTACAACTACAGATGAACCACGAAATGCTCAATATTGACCAATCAACGATCGGCTGACCTCTTCCTATCCGCAAGTATATTTCGTGATGCACGGGTTCAGGGTAGTTCGGAAAGCGGAATTGAAACGGAACTGGATAGATTGCGCCTGTGACATTTCACGAATGTATAATAAGCTCTGATGCCGCAGGACATCAACTAAACAGGCTATAAAATCAAGTTAATTTGAACGTTTTAGCATTATCGATATTGCAATTCCCTTGCTACCATGGCATTTAACTTCATCTGGCTGACAGTGGTGTGCCTTGTCCTGTCTGGAACAGAAGCGAGACTAACAGGAGGTAAAGTTGGATAAAATTATATTTCTGATTGAATTTTAAGATATAATATAATTCTTTTTTCTCACAACAAAGGTATAGGATGAGGGAGGGAGTGGGGCTTTTACTATATCTTCGACAGATTTTCAATGGTGATTGATGGAATTGTCTGATTGTGTGGTTTAAGCTGAACAGTAATAATATCAGTAAATATTCAAATATTCAAATTTGTTCACACATAGAAACAACTGTTTTCATTCTTATGCATGGGCAGTTCTGTAAAAGTGAAAAGTTGTCTATTAAGCTTAATTCCCATGCACGTCGTGATATGACTGAAATATAGTTGAAAGCGACGTTAAATCATATTCACTCACTCACTTAATTCCCATGCAGATGCATGTATCTTGTCTTTATAAAGATTATAGAAATGGATTTTTTTCTCCAGAACGATGCAGAGATTTTGAGGATAAATTCGCGATAAGATGGCAGCGATGTTCCGGGTCATGTTGCTACCAGTCCTGTAACTGTGTTTGGGCCGATAGGAGACTCCAGGCCGACTGTGAAACAGCGTAAGTTGACATATTTAGATAGCTTCTTCTGCACACGCTCCTATTCTGAGTTTCGCCAGCCCGATATCGATATACGATAATATCTGCGCGAACCCAGTCAAATCAAATCTCGCCAGATTTGGCTGGGCATGTTTGTCCCGGTATGTCATTATAGTATCATTAGAACATGGAACAATGAACAGATTAATGCGCCTGAAGTTTTGGAGCATTGATTTAGAAGCAATCAAAAGTTATTGAGCAAGACGACCTCCATTTTAGAGAGCGGGATCGCCCTATTATAAACCTGTTAATGAAAGGATTGATTTAGGGTGAGGTCATACCTTTTCCATAAAGGTTTGATGCAATTAATAATGCAGTTACCATCTGTGAAGCTACGAGTGGATGTGTAGCCATGATCGGGCATTCAGTCCTGAAAAATGTTATAGAATATATAGTAATTGTTTCCTCTCCAGCATAAAAATACGAAGAATGAACGGGAGGTATTTAAAACGGACGACTTCAACCGTACTATACTTACCTAGGATTATGCGAACATGCATAATGTTGAGATAATCAATCAGAAGCCTCAATGTTTCTTTGGTGGGTTACGGTATAAGCCTTTTTTCACTAAATTTTTGAAAAAGGGGAAACTCTTGTCAAAGATGTAGACAAAGTCCTATCTGATTTCGAGAAGACATCCATGTACACTTATTCCAAATCGCACGTGTCTATCTTTTAAACAGCTGTCACAATGTGATACTACCACCAGGATGTACAATTGGAGAACCGTTTCAGAACGCCACTCACATGGACTGCTGCCCGGCTGTATGTCCAGGTATTTTCTTTGCAAACTGTCTTTAAAATATCATCTCCACAATAAAACATGGCGGCAGGGCGACCATGCATTTGCGTACACTTCGCCATCCATAAGATAGCTTGCGAATCGTGTGTCGCCATTATTGCGGAGCGAAATCCGACACTTTACCGTATACTGTTCGGTCTTCATCCAGCGGTGAACAGACTCGAGAAATCTGATAAATTACAGGCTTTTCATACTACTTCTGAAACATATATTGTCTGAGATTACCAGATATACCAGCTTACCATCACTTATTCAGATATGAATAACTTCCGTATTATCTAAGAGGTGTTGTAGATCTGTAATTTTGAACAAGTAGGGCAGCACATGTCTCGGAAATGGCGGGTTACGTTGGGCTTACGTTTGAGAAGTTTATAGCTGATTGGCTGACGACAACACGTGGTGTTGAATTCAGGGAATTCCCTCATGTATAGTTGCCGAAAGTAGGCTGAAAATGAATACACACGATCCCAGGGTCAGTCTTACCGCGTATTGATGACCCAGATGATTACAGGTTGGGCGACCATGTTCGTGGTAGCTCAACCCGCATGCTCATGCACTGGGCTGATTGACAGTCGCATGCTGGCTTATTCTGCCTCAGCACAATCGCTCTCTAAGGCGAGAGTTTCTCAACCTGTAACCATCTATACGCGGTAAGACTGGCCCTGAGATCGTGTGTATCCATTTTCAGCCCACTTTCGGCAACTATATGAGGGAACTCCCCAAATCAACACCACGTGTTGTCGTCAGCCAATCAGCTAAACTCTACCGACGTAACCCCAACGTAATCCGCCATTTTCGAGTCATGTGCTGTCCTACTTGTTCAAAATTACAGACCAACACCTCTTGATGATACGGAAGTTATTCATATCTGTATCTTTTGTAAGCTCAGACAATACATGTTTCAGAAGTTGTATATGAAAAGCGTGTATTTTATCAGAGTTCTCGAATCTGTTCTACGCCGGATGAAGACCGAACACTATACGGTAAAATATCGGATATCGCTCCGCAAAAATGGCGACACACGATTCGCAAGCCATCTTATGGATGGCGAAGTGTACGCAAATGGGAGTTTCTGTCCCCTTCTTGCCCGATGAGCCTCTTTACTCGTCATGAATCTTTAACAGCCAGTTCGTTATATTTGTTCTTGTTCAGATTTCAAAACACATCTATATTTGAGCGTTAATTTAATTCACGATACACTGATAAAAAGGCAGACTCACCGACGGTAACAGAATATTGAAACTACAGCGCGGCCACGGAAGTTTTATGGGAGTGGTCGGTTAATAGATAAACAAATACACGCGCCTCATCAAGGTCAACGGCAATGAGAACATGCAGTGGTTGTATAATCAGGTTTGACAGTTTGGTGGTAGCTATATGGCTGAGATATTTCATTGTCACCGTGGTTTGTTTGATCACATCACTATATATGCGTCCCAATTTTGTCGGGCGAAGACATAATTCTATTCCTTTTTCAGTCGAAGCTAGAGGAGCGCTCCTTTGAGATGGCATTGAGATCAAGAGTGTTAATCATGCAGATCCATGTGCTTCTACTGTATTTTTCAAACGTTACTGCAGTCCGATTTCCTTAAATTGTGTGTTTATCTCTCCCGAAAACAAAGAATATATTCATCAAAGAAAAGCATGGACCTGGTCAGTGAACAAACAATAAGCCAAGTCGTTTCTTTGGAGCTCTTTTTTACTAGTAAAGTCGTTAAATTATCTGACCTGTCGATTTGGGCGTGTATGGCAGCCTTCTTGCCCACTTTCCACACCATACACTTGGGTCAATCTCTAACGGAAAATGAAAAAACCAATACAAGATGGCCGCCACGATGTCGTCACAGTGACGTCTATCAGAAAAAGCATATTTGGGGTCCAATTTCAGCTGGGATTTATTGAATTTTTCATTTATGCGATTTCTTCGTAAAAACTGACTGATAAAATAGTAAATAATAATCTGATATGAAGTAAAAAAACTTTTCTGTCCACTTTTCCATGCCGAAATACAAGAAATATGACGAAAATATGACTTTTTCGGTACCATTTTGACTTTACTCGTGATCCTGTGCTCATGGGTCTTGAAAATTGACTCAAAATATTATAAGCTATAAAGTCACGAAGTATCAGCTCTCAATGTTTTGTCCTTTCGGAGATAGAGTATAAAGTTTAGTAGGGGGGGGGGGGGGTTCATAAATTGCCTCCCCCAGGCCTGGTAGGATTAACGGTGATTCCAATTTAATTAAAATTAATCATATCTGCTCCCCCATTGCAACATGTACGATTGGGGAGCATTGCAGGATATTTATTCATTAAGATGGTGCTGATTCCAAATCATGGCCCTGTGGTATGAGTCCAGTGTACAGTTCGTGATCAGGTGTCTGTATCGCCATGGTAGCTGAATGGTTGATGTGAACAGTAGTGAATCATCATATCCACACTTCCGATGACAGTTTTCGGTTTGCATGCGGTAACTTCCGTGTATGAGTCTTCTTCAATATCCACTCGTCGGAATTTTTAACTAGCTTTTAGGCATCCGGCAAACTTCTCACGTTGATTCATAACTATATACCCCATCAGTATCCCCCACTTAGATGGTTGAGTCGAAGGAGTATACCAAATATATATATTAAATATATGACATTGCCATCTGGACTCATACACAGGCCCTCGAGAGATTTGGAAGGGTGGGCGGGGGTGAGGAGTGGTTTTAGGGTGAATTGTCGAAATGTGGGGTCTCTGTACATCACCCCATTCTATATGTTTCTATATAAAGCATAGGGTTATGTACAGAGACCCCACATTTCAACACTTCACCATAAAACCACTCCCACCTCCACCCATGCTCCCAAAACCCTTGTTTCATCGGCAAATAATTCGATAGCTCTGATGTGTCTGCAATATCTCAAATATCAACAGCGGGTTGAATTTTCACCAATACCGCCATCTTCTGCGTACACGTCACGTGATCGTTATACTGCGATACATTTCGATCACGTCGAATATGTCGAATAGTATGACGAATGGTATGGCCATATACAGGATATATTCATTCAGCCGTTGACGTTTGAAGACTGATTGCAGACACATCAGCCTCTCATGGCGATCAAACTATTTGCCCAACTAGATAAAAGTAGTTAACAGAGAGTGTCGGGGGGTCGGTTATTGCCGGATAGAGCCGTATGACCCATGGAGCCTTGTGTTCCCGGACTGTACATGTCAATTAAATAAGAGGAAGCATGGCGTAGTGTAGTTACGAACGAAGTCAAGAAAACTGTTCGAAAGGCTTGCCAATTCAGTCAGGTGTCGGCTTAGACAGGTTTCTCCTAATAACTTGTTCGGTCTCTTTGAGGATTTTAGCATGATAATATGTAATTTTCTACTAACCGACAGCGGAGCCGGTACAGCAGTGTAGGACGTCCTTTGGGGGAAACTACGCCGAGGGTGAGAGATGGGTAGAATGTAACAGTGGCACCGGTTGTTGTTTCAAGTCCTGTCAATGTGTCCGGCGTGGAAGTGGCGTGGCGGCCGAATGCTCTGAAGCGTGAGTACGGTCTCGAACTTTCTGCTTGTTTTTCCTGTTTTATTTTGAGAAACAGTCCCGTTGGACGTTTGATCTTATCAAATGTCCATGTCCTTCATATAATAAAAAAAACCCAGATGGATCTTTCTAAATCATTGACGGAAGAAAGTTGACAGTTTTTTATGTGTTTATGCTTCAGTGTAAAACACGATATTAGTAGAGTGAGTGATCATGACTGGCGTGACGCACAACCTTCTGCATGACCTCCACTTGACCTCTGGGCGCGTAGAGATTGACCAGGCCACTGATATGAGATGACTGATGTTGCACGGGTTAGCTTGATATTATGGCCGTTTTTCGAGGTTGTTTGGCGTTTTTCAAACAAATATATAATACTTTGAATTGAAACACTGGGAGAGACATCTGCTAGAGAGTGGCATTTGTTTCAGAGTCTCTTGTTTCATGACAATGATTCAAATCAACAACAATATATACTAGAATTGTAGATAATAAATGGTGTGATTAACAATGGGTGGTTTACGCCTTTGAATTTGAAATCCCCAGACAGAACTTGAAATGCAAAAATATGTTCAATATTTCTTTTAATTCCATTTTATTAGGAAAACTTTATCCTACGAGGCTGAAATTTCAAAAATTATATGTGGCTATCATCTCTTCACAACTGTAAAAGTTTGTTCAATTCCTTAAACGTTTTGCGTGCAAACTTGGAAACGAAACGACCATAATTGAAGACAGCCATAATAGCAGGCTGACCCGTACGGATCACTCGTGCAAATCATGACAGTGCAAACTGGCGCCACTGGGTTTCATTTCATCCTTCTGTGGGTGTCGTTGGTGTTCGTTCAAATTCTTCGCAAACGATAAGTTCCAAACGCTTTGCCGGATTTCTCCGAAATGCGGCATCCTTGCGACAAGACGTCGACTGATATTGAGTTTCAGCAGAATCTGTCTGAAGATGGCGCCACTAGGGTTCCAAACTTCTAAATTCTGATTCTGGTTCTGAAAAGGAATGGCTTGATCAAGTTTGTCTTGTCCACTCAATATTTCCCGAGGTACTCAGTCGATCGACTTTTATCTCTAGAAAAAGGAAAAGTATTTTACTTCCTAATTGATTAATAAATAAAGTAGCTCTGATTACCTCTGTAGATCCAGTTTGATTTCGTAATTTCAGTGCAGTTCTATTTTTCATCAGTATATTACAACATTCAACTGCACAAGACACAATCGCATTGGTATTAAGTGACTAATTAGTGTTTCATCAATTTAAAATTATAATTCACATCTTTGTAGTCAACACGACCTCAGTATTTTAAGTACTTTGATTCTTAGATATGGACCCTTGAATTCCACAATCCGGGCCATTTTCCGTGCATATATCAGTTGTCACGAAAATTTGGAATGAAATGCGGAATCTTCCTGCAGGTGCCCACGTGTTCGGATAACACCCGGATGTAACATCGGCGAGCCTTTTCAGAATGCAACTCACAGGGACTGTTGCAGGATAGAATGTCCCCGTGAGTATTTCAAGTAAATTGTTTCAAGGATTTATTTTTTACTCTTCTGTTTTGTTTATAAAAAATTATCTCCCTATTGCATGTTCGAGTATCTAAGTAAATCATGGCAACAGCCTTGAAATTACAAGGGACGTAACTAATGATGCCTGTTACTGCAAACCTTATCAAATGCATGCATTATAAGTCAAGCAATTTGACTGGATTAAAGACTCGATTCTCCAGTGAACGCTTCAAAATTATGGATCTATTTTTGTATATTGTATATTGTCACTGTGGCCAAATAAGGGACATGGGTGTTTTTCTTAACTCTGACTGGCCTGGGCGAAACAGACAGGATTAATTTTCGATGATATCTATGTATTTCGCAGTCTACAGAATTTTCGTAAAGTTGACCATCTTGGATTTCTGGCAGAGTTTGACCTAGAAATATAGTGTTGTGTATCCTAGTCTCAAGAATAACGGAAATATTTCGAGGGTGAAATCAGTCTAGCCCCCGCTACAGCATCAAATCGTTAATTCTTTTTTAACACCAATAACCGCACATTTATTGCAACTTGATTGACCGATGTTTTATAATCAGAAACGTGTGTAACATGCATGTATCAAGCACATTATGAATCCGGTGCACGGAAATCTCTAAAACTGGAAAAATGCAATCTAGCCACAAAATCTAATCATAGCATCCTTATCTCTCAATCAGAGTAGAAAGATTATTCAAGAACGGTCAATGAGAAAGCACCAACAGTTCAATTTATGTAAAAGACTTGGTAAATCAGTTGGTATTATTGACGAATAATGGCTAAATCTATAACAGTAGATAGCGAAACGAATGTTCAACATCAGTAGATAATGTGAGCAAGACGTAGGTGAACTTGATGGAAATAGTTTTTAAAAAAAAGATCAGCAATAATATTACAATTTACAAACGTACAGCGCAAACTAGATCAGAGGTGAAAAGCTAAGTTGAGTCTCCAGAAAACAAATACACATAATAGGTTCGGAAACTAATTGGCTGTGTTCGTATTCATCCGTTTTGCATTCATATACAACTACATATACTGTTTCTTCGTTTTGATTAATTCTCTCTATTATATTCGCATTTCGGATGTATGAACAACTGATGATTGCTCTGTCGCGATGTCTGTTATCTATATCTTCGCTGGCATAGTTCATTAAATACATGTTCGTTTGTGTCTTCCTTACCCAAACTAAAACGGCATGTATACCTGCCCAAGCTGCTGTTTTGTCATTTTACCCCATACTATGTATCTCATCGAGGATATGGTTTCGTAAGTCAGAGGAAGTAATGTCATTATGACATTATAGGGAAATCCTATGGGAAATTTAATGTGGAAATATTGCTATATTAAAATACGCATCAGCTTATGAGGACCATCACTTGTAAGAAACGAGTAAACACCACATAGAAAAAAGCGTACATCGGTAAGATATGCCATTTGTCAAGCTATGAATGTCACACCACATTGTCATGGAGTGAAACAACATGTACAAATTCAAATAAAGACGTGTAAGAGAAGGTAAGAAGAAGACGCAGATGAACACGTGGTAGGAGCGATATGCAAGAGTTTGGGAAAATTGACAACGTCTGGCGACTAGAAAGCAACATTAGGACTCCATATGGAAGCTTTCCTAGGCACCCTGGATGACCGACTGATAGGACTGAATAAAAACAATTTAGTCGACAGACCCTTGGTGCATATCAATTGGCATCACTTAGGAGATCATAGATCAAGGTTCACACTCTTATAAACTTTAGTATAGTTATTTTACGGTACAATATGGCCGTTGCGACCTATAATTGTTTGGGGGAACCTCAAATCCATTCCCCAACCAAGAGAGATTGTAATATGCACCTACTGTGAAAGAATTACATTGAATACCAACAGTTTAGATTCAACTACTGAAGCCCAGAATTGCAGGGCGAACGCAAATCATAGCTGCTGAGTACTAGTATATGGCTGTTCTCTACTGGTTTTACTCTACTAATAACTACTTCGTGTTCCTTTTCTAGAGCAGACCCAGACATTTCATTTTCTGGGTAATAGAGGAAATTGGTGGGTCAATGCCATCCACTCTCACGAAGATTCCTAAAACAATCGATGAAGCAAGATTTATTGTGGAGAAATCTTCTCAAAGTCTACCACATGTCTTGTTTTTATTGGAGCCTTGTGCTGCGTCACCTGCTGAGATATATCGTGCTGTTGTGTAAGGGTATACTGTTGGATACATGGGGATGCTAGAGAGACCGCATTCCAAAATAGGACAGAGATTCACAAGCTCGCTTCGACATGGAAACATAGCTTTTGTATTGTTACGTTACCCATTCTCTATCTCTGTAATATTCCCAGACATAGTATAATGAAGCAACAGAGAGATAAACAGCCCTATGTGATGTATAAACTGAATGCCCTGTTGTTCCCAACTTATACAGTAGTCATTAAATGTGGGTGTCAGAAAGCATGAAGAATCTTGTGACATGTATTCATGCATAACATAGAGTTAGGATATGATATTGCTTTTGCGCAGATTTCAAACTTAGCGATGCGAAGGTATAGTAAGGGCCCTCGGATAGAATTAGATAGTTAACCTAAAATATCATGTATGTTAAACCCCGTTATTTTATTGTGGCTTCATGGCAGTGTTTATTATGCTGCACTCTTCTATGATGAACAATTATCTTGACTTGAAAGATTATATCACCTGACGCTGAACCGTCGTTTCCCTATCTACTTTGGTACCTCTACTTTTTATGATAATTACCACCCTTGCTCAGAATGCCCACCTGCTGTGCATTTAATGCCGTTCTCATATATACCATGATATTTCGGAATTCCGAAAATGCGCAAAAAGAATAGCAGGATTCTATCCGTATTGAATCAGGCAGTAAAAGTGATTGAATGGCGACCATTTTGTTTTCCCAATTTCGATATTTTCCTGCAACACTGTTCACTAAGATTTCTGATATGTTAAACCTGATTTTTTTTGTCAATATAATACCATCGAGATGCCTAATTCTGGAATTAGTGACGAGTTCCACCTTATTCTTTTGTAAAGTATTCAACTGAACTAAATATATGTGAAAATGAATGTATATTATGAGGCTATTATGACATCATGATAACGTCATATCTCGAAAATACTTGCAAGTCCTTTATTTCGATAGGCCGCCGAGGCATCTTCCCATTCATATACAGTTTTGTTACAGTAGAACGAAGTGTTTCCCAACCTCCAAATCCAAATTGTTCGTCTTTGTTATTGGGTGAACCTATCTTTGTGATGTCATGATTCTTTGTCACTAAGCTTCTCCACAGTGACTTAAAATGACCCCAGTATGATAACACACGATACCAGAAAGTTTTGGTCCATAATTCTGTTCCGTTTTGAAAATAGCTCAGATAGATTAGGGACGGTCATGTTTTCCTCTTCCCCGGATCGACATCGGTAATTATGACGTCATTGTGACGTCGAAAAAAATTATATTTTTTCTTTTCTTTCCCTAGTCAAAAAAATGGGCTTTATTTTGATATATAGCATTTGTCGTCTTGATTTAACCAGGTAAGCACAAATGATCACACTGTGCCCTAACCCCATATATTTTCACAAAATCAGTATTACCACCCCTCGCGGCAAAATCGTTGTAGCTACTTTATGCACGCACGGATTTTTGGCCTGCCACCACTGGAATGACCCTCATACCCTTTCATGCTGTATAGTCAGAAATTGATCAGCTCGAGGTGCAAACGGGTTCCCGGCCTAGGGGACAGGGTGTAGACCTCGCCGTTTTGGTATGAATTGGCGCTCCATCTATGAATTACATCAATTCATAGATGGTTTTCTCCATCTAGGTAATGGCTGAACTTTCTAAAGAGCGCTCACAAAGGTCGTTAATTGGTTAGAGAGCTTTGGTTCACAGCCACACCAAATCACGTCATAGCAAGAGACTGGATATCCTTCGAAGATACCGAGTCACACCTATGATTAAGGGTAGGAAGGGAAATTGTTTAAATGGGGTGCGATGATTGGTGTTAATGTTGTTAACTTAACACAGTTGCCAATTCAGTCAAGTATTAGCCAAGTTTACCTGTTTGATTCGTTCCTACAGTTTGCCATGCTTCCTCTTACTGAATTTTACATGTACAGTCGAAGACCACAAGCCTACAAGAACCGTACGGCTCCATCCGACAATAAAACCACCGCTTCCCACCCTCTGTTCACTATATTTTATAGAGTTCGGCAAATACTTCGATAGCTCTGATGTGTCTGCAATCAATCTTCAAACATCAACGGCCGATTGAATTTTCCCAATACCGCCATCTTCTTCGTACCGGTCACGTGATCGTTATGCTGTGATACATGCCGATCACGTGACACCCGTGCGAATGGTATGGCGATAAACAGGAGAAATTCAATCAGCCGTTGATGATTGAAGATTGATTGCAGACACATTGGCTCCTAATGTTAATCAAACTATTTGCCGAACTAGATAAATGTAAGCCGTATGACCCATTAAGCCTGGTAGTCCCGGACTGTACACGTAAATGTAATAAGAGAAAGCATGGCGAAGTGTAGGAACGAACGAAGACATGAAAACTTGGCTTCTGAATGGGATGTTATTATTGGCCAATTCAGCCAGGTGTCGGCTTAGGTTCGTTCTAATATTTTGTCGGTAAAGATCGGTCTCTTTAAGTATACTGACAGAGTAATATGTAAATATCTTCTAACCGACAGCGGAGCCGGAACAGCAGTGTAGGACATCATTTGGGGGAAACTACGCCGAAGGTGAAGAATGGGAAGAATGTTCGCCAAGCAGAGAGTGCTGTTTCAAATCTTGCCAATGTGTCCGACGTGGAAGTCACCTGGCGGCCCAATGTCATGAAGCGTGAGTACTGTCTCAAAATTTAGGCTAGTTATTACTGTTTGTCTGTTGTATTTTGCGCAACAGAATCCACGTGGGCCTTTACTCTTACGAAATGTCCATGTACTTCCTGTAAGAAAACAGGTGGATCTTTCCAAATCATTGACGAAAGAATGTTTGGCAGTATTTTAAGATACGGGTCGTTGTATTCCTTATACCAACGTGTTGCCTTGTAGTTCGCTGTATTCCTTGTGAACCATCAATATCACACACTAACGCTAATACAATTGATACAGACTTACAAAGTCGCCATTGCATCCTGTGTCCACAATCTGGACTTTTCCGTTTTTTCGTGAATATATCAGTTCTCAAGAACATCTGGAATGAAATGCGGAATCTTCCTGCAGGTGCCCAAGCATTCGGCTACCACCCGGATGTACCATCGGCGAACCTTTTCAGAATGCAACTCACAGAGACTGTTGCAGGAGAGAGTGTCTCGGTGAGTATTTCTTCTGATGATTTTTTTGTACTCCTCTGTTTTGGTATAAACAATTACTTCCCTATTGCATGTCTTTAAGCCTTGGAATTCAAGGGGTGTAACCAATGATACTTGTTAATGGAAACCTTATCAAATGTATGCAGTATAAGTCCAGCAATTTTACTGGATTGAAGACTCGAGTCCCCGGTGAAAGTTTCAAACTTATGTAATTATTTTGTATAGTGTACATTTCACTGTGGCCAAATAAGGGACATGGGTGTTTTTCTTAAACCTAACAATTTGCCCCCCCCCCCCCCCCACACACACACAAAAAAAACAGACAGGATTAATTTTCGATGATATCTATGTATTTCCCATCCTACCTAATTTTCCTTCAATTGTCTCTATTCTTGTGATTTGCTCTACCTCTTCTGGCAATTTTAACCTCTGCTTTATTTCTCGTTAGATTATTATTTACCAATCCACTATACAGTTTTGCAGACAAAGTTTCCTTACACGATCCTTCTGGAAAATTTGTCAAAATATGGTTGTAAATATCACGCCGCTGTTACGTAAAGTTTACCATCTTGGATTTCTGGCAGAGTTTGGGGGTTTGGGATTCTTCCCAGCCTGGGTGGTGCGGGCATTTCGGCTCCCTTAATTATTTCCGTTACCTCTTGAGCAATCTAATTAAAATTAAATCCTATCTGCTTCTCCATTTGGAGGTGTCTCTTGTGGAATCCAACCGACTTGCTCTTGCGAGTGTTGACCAATCACCAGAACTCTTCACAGTGCTTTGAACGGAACATAATGGTAGGGGCTTTTTGGTTGGATCAGCCGAACAGACGACACACTGGTGGGGTATCTTCTGATGTTGCCGCGCACCATAACCGTTTGTGTTAGTAATTTTTAACCACATATCCGGAAATTTATATGTGTCTTTTTTTCTCTTACAACAGGCTCAGGGCCCCAACCCGTTCAGCTTCCGTCCCTGTAAGAGCTTGGATCTTGTGGCCATAAGAATCTCAATGGAAAGTGACAGGACATTTGACTGACGATGTATTTATGTATGGAAATATAAAACCTGGATTAATTAATTGTTAATTATTGTCCAATAATCTGATATACACTAAATCTGAATCCGAATCGAAACGCATACGATTATATACTGGTACAGTTTTAACACAAGTGGGTGTGAAACGAATCCCAGACAGATAACCCAATTCGGAAAGGGTTTTATCTCCCTTGTTCCAATAGGGGCCTGTTCCGGTAAGTACCAAAGGCCGTCACAATTAGTCTTAGTATGCTTGCAGCACCAAGTCTAAGCTTTTTTAAAATTTACTTTTGACATTACAATCTAATGAAAAATTGAATAGACCAGAATTGTCAGCTTATAAAACCATAAGTAACCTACTAGTGGAAAACAAAATAAAGCAACTGCAATTTAAACTTTTGTGTACTTTATTTCCATGTAATGTTTACTTACATAAAATCAAAGTGAAGGCCAGCAACTTGTGTGATAAATGTGGCCAGGTTGATAGTGTTCGACATTCCATGTGTACATGCTCTACAGCACAAATGTTTTGTGAACATCTTCATGTATGGCTACATTTGATATTTCGTACATTAGGCTATGAGTTTGATGACCCAATGAATGATAAAATGATAGTGTTTGGACTTCCACAATACGAAGTTGCCATATAATATCAAAATGGTACTGAATTATATTCTTGCCTGTGCAAAATACTTCATATATAGATCAAAATATCAAGTAGATCAAGATCAAGTAGATGTTTTACAGAAATCCAAAATTTCCAAGTATAAACTGGTAACTGATAATATTCGTAAATATATAGCTTCTTCGATATGATTTCAGTCCTTTTACATACATGTACATTGTTACAACATATTTTTGTGGTCCTGGTTTATCGGAGATACAGCTAAGCGTATATGTATGTCATATGTGACTGAGTCTGAGTTAATAGATACCGGTATGTATATTTCAGTATGTCCATCATTGAAATACCTTAGAAATGTGTCAATTGAAATACTGGTCACGCACTCATAGCATGCATGATGCCCTGTCATAGGGTGGTTAACATTTGATAGTTAATAATCCCCACTCCCCAGGGATCCTGGACCTTTGGGAGTGTTGAGTGTAACAGGAATACAGAATAAACTTCACAAAAAAAATAATAAATAAATAAAGATACATTTTCTATTTTTCTAGAAAAGTGTGTTTCTAATGCACACATATGCAATATCTATTGGTTCATGTAAAAATATAAAAAGAGTTAGTTTTTTAAACAAATATTCTAGAATACTTTATCATTATATTATTCAAAATAGTTGCGAAAAGTGAAACCGATGCGACTACTTCCCGGAAGCAGCTTTTCAAATCCTTAACCTTGGAGAGCGGCACTTATTCAAGGGGAGATCAGAGACTTTCAGGAAAGGGTTATAGGACCGCATCGGTTAAGGATACTTCCCATAGTTCCCGCAATCTAGTAGCCTAGCTGGGCCATGAAATCACGTGACCATGAAATCACATAATTACGCCTAATTAGGATGAAAACGTCTAATTAGGAGGCAAATTTGCACTAATTAGCGTTAAATCAGTATTACTGATTACGGATTAGGGTTAGGTTTAGGGTTTTGATATTAGTGTTAGGGTTGGGGTTAGGTTTGTGTTAGGTAAATAAAGATAGTTAAGATACAAGCGTCTAGTCCGTCATTCATAATTCAGCCGTCGTCCATTAAAGAATATCCGCGTCCATAATCCAAAGACCTATTTCATACCCATATAACAATGTTAGCACAAACTTCAAAAAGACAATCATAGTATACATAAACATAGGCTAGTTTCCTGCAAGAGAGAAGCGGTCAACAGTTTTCAATGATGCCGACAAGACATCATGATGTTCCAAAAATATAAAATCAGTATCGCTGATCAGTATTCTTAATCCATAATAATCGTTGTAAATTCGTTATCTAGAGAATGGTGTATCTCAGTCACGCTTTGATTGTGACTGTTCATATGAGCACCATGAGGATCTTGAAGTACATGGGTTCATACGGCCTCTAGTCCCGGGTTAAGCGGAATTAGACACAAGTTACGAAAGGTTACGCCATAGATCTTGCACGCTGCGCTCGTATTTTGCTATCAGCATGCGATATGTATCGCCAAATTTTGAGAAACCTTGAGTGGAGCCCTGTATTATGTATGAGGTCCAGCCAATCAGCGAGTACTCTAGGTTCAACTTTTTCTCGCTTAGACCAATCAATAACGTACTGTTCCAATGCAGACAGGACTATCTTCTGGCCTTTAGATTTATTCTTCTCGGCTCTCTATATTTAGGTCCTTTCATCAGGAGTAATTCCAGGTCCTTATCACTCACCACATTAAGGCCACCAGTCACAACATGTTTGCATGGTGTATAAAGTTCGACGATTCACAATCACAACTATAGCCTCCTGACGTGTATAAGTTCCAGTTTAACTCCTTGACAGCATTGGAGTAATTGAATACTTTGGTGGCTATAGATTTAGTATACTTACATGAAACGCCAGGATGTTCTGTGAACTTAAAATAGTTAGGTACAGCGTTGCGTACCTCTGGATCATTCAGGATTCGAGGTAAATTAATATTGTCCAGTCCTTTACCTCTGTAGATGAGTCTCAAGAAAAACCGATCTTGAGATGTTTCGATTATGTTCACTGGACGATACAACAGAAAATACGCTATATCTTGACATACTTTAGTGATATTTGGTGGTATTATAATTCCTGAAGACGCAGCTTGTTGTATATCTCTGGCTATTTTATCTAAATCCCCCAGAGGTAACGCATACAGAACTGTACGTCAGCTATGTATACTATTGGGTGTGTTAGTTAAATCCACTAAGTAATTTAAAGTGATATGAACTTGAATCATTGAACTATCATACTTTCGCCAACCATGACTGCGATGTCTCCGTTGATGGGGTTTAAATAGCTGGATAAT
>JAVTVY010044804.1:0-20910 GCA_036873755.1 Hanleya hanleyi
CTAATAATTACAAACAATTATGATGGTACCTGGATGCCGGTACATGTACGGTACCAAGAAATTCTCTGTACCTTCCCCTCCTCAATTCAATCTGGTACATCTCCCTCCATTGCGGTAATCTTATTTAAATAAGAATTATGCCACCATGCAACCCCCTTCCCCTTCTATGAAACACAGCACCAATAAATAAAGCGAGACCACTTTCTTTCCTCCCCAATAACCATGATTGATCCATGTAATAATTGATTAGCATCACTGCAGGAATTTCGACATTCTGTCTAAATAAAACGACCTTTCAAAATACGCTTAAGAGCAGTATCTTAGAAAAGTATTTTCTGAAGTACTGAACCTATTTTCAACTGAAATGATAATCACTTAAAATTTATATTCTTATTAACTTCTCAAGAGCATTGGACAATAGACACCTTCATGAAAAATGGATGTGTGCGTCCATATGAAGGCACACAGGTTGCTTGATTGTATCATCAAACTTCACCGATATTTTGATCCAGTGGTGAGACAAACCTGGGCACTCACTGACCCCTGTGGGTCTGCATGCAGTGTTCTGACCTTGTTGGATCACTGATCCATCATTATTGGATCAATGTTCCAGTAATACAGATTTTTCGGATCGATGATCCAGAAATAAAGATACAATGTTACTCTTCTAACATTCTTTGATACAAAGTCATGAGACAATATGTATATTCAGCCTGGGTTTCACAGAAGCCCCATTTTCTGTACACATGTAGCATACTAAACTGCAGGGTTATAGATCGATATTTAAAGCCTGATTCACAAACACGTTGTACATGTACATGTACACACTCACGTTCTATAATAAACTTCACAAAATGGCAGACGTAGACAGCAGGTCAATCATTTCCACATAAATGTTGCAGGGTGACAAATTTTCACTTTCCATCAGCATACTTAATTGTGATTTTTATTTAAGCTAATCAAAGTTTAAAGAAAGTAGGTTTTTGTCATCTGCAGCTGTCAGGTTTTAAAAAATCTGCACTCGAATATGGATAAAATTCTAAAACATTTTTTACTAAAATGTATACCAAATTCATGATTTTCCTCCAGACATAAAAACTTAACTCAACAAAATGTTTCTTTGTTTTTTAAATACACCATCATGTCTAAGTTCCACAGTGAATACCATTTTACAATTAAAGTAATTATTTCCAAAATAATGGAAAAAATTTACTGCGTGGTGTAGGTGTCCCGTCTGTCACAAAAACGGGTAATTTTTTTAGGTTTTTCTCGAGTAGAATAAATTTTAAGAAGGAAAAAAGCCAGTAACATTATTAGTTATCTACTGTAACACCTCTCAACCAGATGCAATTAATTATTTCATTCTTGGTCACGCTGATAAAAATTTCAACTTCATATCTGTCCCGTCCGTCACAAAACGCTTTAAAAAGCAGCCATAGATTATTTAGTTTTGCATTAATATGGCCCCAAACCAAACAATGTTTAGTAATCTAGATGCAATGAACATTCTGGTGAATGCACAAACCTATATGCCTTGAAAAATTAAATTTGCAATGCAAAATACATACAGATGTGTAAATACAGTAAATTGTGACAGACGGGACATGTGACAGACGGGACACTGAACTGATAACAGCGGATTTTGTGAAAATATGACCTGAAACCAAACAATGTGAAGTAAACTAGTGCACAATGAACATCTTAATTGTAGCATTGATCTACATGTACAACAGGAATAAAAAAAAGTCTGGAAACAGGAAGATAATTTATAGGGCATGAGATAATGTCCCGTCTGTCATGATAAGTTGTCCCGTCTGTCACGTCACTAAGTGGCAAAAATCCATAATTAATCTTCTTCATAGAAAAACTGTTAAGCCTAACTCTGATTACTTGATTAGTCCACTAACATTTCATTTGATTTACATTAAAAGTTGATTTTCATTTGAGAAGGAGACAGAAATCAATCTTGTCTATTCCTTTTTCAAATGCGTGGTCTCTGCCCCGTCTGTCACATTTGCCAATTCCAGTTGAAAAGAAAATATTAATAATAATTATTTCAATGTTTCTGTCTGAAGTTAAAGTACATACACTAGTTCCCTAACCACTGATAAGATTTTGCTTAAATTTTTATTAAATTTAGCTTGGTAAAGAGTTGTGTTAACATCACAGGGTGGCTATCTTTTGTCCCATCTGTCACGCTTGAAATGACCAGCAATGAATTATTGTCATGCAAGGTTGCAGGCGATTTAGGTTAAATTATTGAAACAAAGACAAAATCGTTGGATGTGAATATATGCCATATGAAATTTGCGGAAAAATTGTAATTACAAAAATTATAATCACTCCGGAATGGGTCTATATTCCAAAGCAACTTTGAGAATTTGGTCTTTAAAAAATTACTGACAAATTAAAGCCAGGCAAAAGTTTGATTCCTACAACTTCCTACATGTAAATGTTTTCTATCATCATGTTAATTCCTTGGGACTGACCTGATCAAATCATGATGATCAATATGTTAAATAGCCTTGGGACTGACCTGATCAAATCATGATGATCAGTACGTTAAATAGCCTTGGGACTGACCTGATCAAATCATGATGATCAATATGTTAAATAGCATTGGGACTGACCTGATCAAATCATGATGATCAATATGTTAAATAGCCTTGGGACTGACCTGATCAAATCATGATGATCAGTATGTTAAATAGCCTTGGGACTGACCTGATCAAATCATGATGATCAATATGTTAAATAGCCTTGGGACTGACCTGATCAAATCATGATGATCAATATGTTAAATAGCCTTGGGACTGACCTGATCAAACCATGATGATCAATATGTTAAATAGCCTTGGGACTGACCTGATCAAATCATGATGATCAATATGTTAAATAGCCTTGGGACTGACCTGATCAAATCATGATGATCAATATGTTAAATAGCCTTGGGACGGACCTGATCAAATCATGATGATCAATATGTTAAATAGCATTGGGACTGACCTGATCAAATCATGATGATCAATATGTTAAATAGCCTTGGGACTGACCTGATCAAATCATGATGGATCAATATGTTAAATAGTCCACACCCTTGGGACTGACCTGATCAAATCATGATGATCAATATGTTAAATAGCCTTGGGACTGACCTGATCAAATCATGATGATCAATATGTTAAATAGTCCACACCCTTGGGACTGACCTGATCAAATCATGATGATCAATATGTTAAATAGCATTGGGACTGACCTGATCAAATCATGATGATCAATATGTTAAATAGCATTGGGACTGACCTGATCAGATCATGATGATCAATAAGTTAAATAGCCTTGGGACTGACCTGATCAAATCATGATGATCAATATGTTAAATAGCCTTGGGACTGACCTGATCAAATCATGATGATCAATATGTTAAATGGCCTTGGGACTGACCTGATCAAATCATGATGATCAATATGTTAAATAGCCTTGGGACTGACCTGATCAAATCATGGTGATCAATATGTTAAATAGCCTTGGGACTGACCTGATCAAATCACGATGATCAATATGTTAAATAGCCTTGGGACTGACCTGACCAAATCATGATGATCAATATGTTAAATAGCTTTGGGACTGACCTGATCAAATCATGATGATCAATATGTTAAATAGCCTTGGGACTGACCTGATCAAATCATGATGATCAATATGTTAAATGGCCTTGGGACTGACCTGATCAAATCATGATGATCAATATGTTAAATAGCCTTGGGACTGACCTGATCAAATCATGATGATCAATATGTTAAATAGCCTTGGGACTGACCTGATCAAATCATGATGATCAATATGTTAAATAGCATAGGGACTGACCTGATCAAATCATGATGATCAATATGTTAAATAGCCCATACCCTTGGGACTGACCTGATCAAATCATGATGATCGATATGTTAAATAGCCTTGGGACTGACCTGATCAAATCATGATGATCAAGATGTCACATAGCCTTGGGACTGACCTGATCAAATCATGATGATCAATATGTTAAATAGCCTTGGGACTGACCTGATCAAATCATGATGATCAATATGTTAAATAGCCTTGGGACTGACCTGATCAAATCATGATGATCAATATGTTAAATAGCCTTGGGACTGACCTGATCAAATCATGATGATCAATATGTTAAATAGCCTTGGGACAGACCTGATCAAATCATGATGATCAATATGTTAAATAGCCTTGGGACTGACCTGATCAAATCATGATGATCAATATGGTAAATAGCCTTGGGACTGACCTGATCAAATCATGATGATCGATATGTTAAATAGCCTTGGGACTGACCTGATCAAATCATGATGATCAATATGTTAAATAGCTACATGTATACAAAATTACAACGGATTTGCCTCCGAGAGGTTTATAACGCAGTCTCTCGTTTTTGAAAATAGCTGGAGTGCTGTTAATCACACTCCTAAATTTTGAAAAATGATTTCAAGGAGTGTGATATCACACTCCTCCAGGTTACAACTTAGGGAGGCTTACAATTGGCGAGTGCTATTGTTCACACTCCTGAGCTAATTTTCAGGAGTGTGATGGAGTGTGATCACACTCACACTCCTCAAAAATGAATGACTGATAACGCAAAATTAGTTTCCGGGGGGGTGTGGTCTGCCTCTCATAACAAGTTGAAGATAATTCTCTCAGCTTTATACTACTTTTAATCTTGTAAGAATCGGTTAAGTGGAAGTCATTATTTTGAAAACAACTCCGACATTATTTTCTGTGTCCCTCCAAATTTAGGACTCAAATTTGACCAGTGTACACAGGATTGTAAGATGCATGTAAGATGAGTGTATCAGTTTATATAGAATATTATAGGCAAACGGATTCTATCCCCTGTTCACCACACATATTTGAAAGTATTTTGACATTATTGCAATGTAACATTGTATGAGAGAACCGGGTTCTGTCGGGTGTTACTAATGTAAGAATAAGTACATACTCATTTCCATATATTGGCAGATCCATTTGAAGATCCATCACAACGCATGACTTCCCTGAGTGTGGATAAAGGGGTCAGCACTGTCTTGAGTGAGTACTGTTACTTTGAGTACGATTTGAGTAGATCTATCCACCGACTGTCTGCGGAGATGGGGCGGAACAGGGGGAGGTCACTGGTGGGGGGGATAATTTATACTCATTCTGTCGGAAAGAATCTAGCCACAGGTTCACATTATATATATTTTGATCCAATCCGACTGTGAACACAACCTGAATGACTGTCTTTATGCGATTAGGTTGTCAGAAAATATTTTGAGGTCGATTTTACAAATACCTTTTGCACAAAAAATATTTGCCGATCATTTAATTTCCCTACTAATAATTCCCAATATATCAGCTTTCAATTAATCTACGTTGCCGATATCATGATGTACATGTAGGGTCAATGCGCAATGAAACAACGAACATAAATTTCAATTTCAAACTTCTCACGGACTACTATAACCTCGAAGTCACTGCGTCATTACTTTCATAAACTGTTAACTTGGCGATGTGTGAATTAATATGTTGGATTATTTGCAGGTGAAAGTGAAGTCTACCGTTCATTCTGTCGGAAGAAGATTGAAGGCTCATTTGTGGAGACGACGCAGTGTAAGCGAGCGGGAGAAATCATCGAGAGGGAAAATAGTCTCTTGATAATAGGTCATTCAGGTTACGGGAAATCTTCACTGCTTCAACACATTTCAGCCACTATGCAGGAATTTCATCCTATTCTCTGCAGCGACCCAACAGAAATTAAGCAGTACATTGACCGTGTACAGGGCACTAACATCAAATTTCTGTTCGTTGTGGACGAACCTTTCGGTGGCTCATTTTTACAAACTAAACTTTTCAATGCCTGGGTCAGCATGGGTAAGAAATTGGAAATGTATGTCGGTAAACACAAATTTTTGTTTGCCAGTAGGTCGGCTGTGTGGGCCGACTGCAGGGCACATTTTTCCCACAGCACATTGTTCTGTAACATAGTAGAATTTACCCCTGCTCACTTAACGACAGAGGACAAACGTGAAATGATCAGGGAATATTTGGGTAATTCGGGTAAACTAACAGACAGAGAGATCGATACGATTGTAAGTATCAAGAACCCAGTAGCATTCTGTCAATGTTGCAAATTGATGGGAGATATAAAGGAAGGTCAGACAGGTGAAGATCTAGTTAGACTATTTGAAAAACCGTTTTCCTATCTTACTTTGGAGTTAGAAAAACTTAAAGATAAAGACACAATTAAATACGCCACACTTTGCTTAGTCGCATTGTGTGGTGATATACAAACAATCCAACTTACCGGTACATTATCCGAGGTGACGTCTGATGTCCGGGAGAGGATTGAAGTTGTGTGGAAGGCCTGTGGTTGTAAAGATCCTATAGATGTAGCAGTCGCAAAAATCCAAGACTGCGCTGAGAAATTATCCGGTACTTTCCTAGTAAAACGACACAAAACTGGGGAAGATTCCACGAGAATTCAGGTGTACACCTTCTCACACGACTCCATAAAGGAATCTGTGATCATGCACTATGGCAACCTTCATTTCCGCCATTGTTTAAAATTTTTACCTCGCGATCTGCTCGTCAACATTTTCCGCCCTCACAACTACACAAAAAACGAACACGAGTTTGTTGTCTGTGTTCCTGACGATGTAGTAATCCACAAAGAATTGGTGAAAGTGTTCACGGAGGCGGCCATTGTCGGTAACTGGTCTCTGCATGATGTATTCCAGAACCCATTTGTCCGAGAGGAAAACTTCCAAGAAGTTTGGGTTGAGTATTTGAAGTCCTGTCCTGACAAACTGACCGCCTTCATTGAGAGTAAATCCTGGAATGGTGTGTGTGTATACCATCTATCTAATCGGTCAGGTGCTATCACACTGTGGAGGTTTATCGACCCTGACATTCCCCGTGTTAAGTGTACATGTCTGCCTGA
Organism: Hanleya hanleyi; assembly: GCA_036873755.1. NCBI lineage: Eukaryota > Metazoa > Mollusca > Polyplacophora > Lepidopleurida > Hanleyidae > Hanleya > Hanleya hanleyi. The sequence continues at coordinate 6,986 of JAVTVY010044804.1, forward strand.
CTCCACTGATCCTCTGTCTGTAGCAGCGTCACGTGATGATAAACTGACGGTCACCAACCTGATGACGTCACACAAACAAACCGACTCACAAATCCATCGGGCTTTCCTCGCCGCCTGTAAACGTGGAAGTATGAATGTGTTAGAACTGTTCTTACAGGAAATAACCAAACTCGATGACACAATAATAGCGACGGGACTGAAGGACGCATGTAGGTATGGACAACGTGAGATAGTTGTGTGTCTGTTAAGGAGATATTACAGCCCTTGTAAGAAGGATAAGTGTGGGTGTATAGACGGGATGTTGGAGGCCTCAGCGAAAGGTCAGACTGACATCGTTCTGGTTCTCTTGTCTCACGGGACCGATATAAACATCTCAGATATTAACGGATGTACAGCTCTTCATTATGCTGCCAGGTATGGACACATAGAGACAGTACAGAAACTTCTGGATTATAGAGCGGACAAACACATCAAAACAAAGAAAAACAATACCGCCCTGGATCTCGCTAAACGGGGAGGTCACACAGAAATAGTGGATATGTTAGTTAAACGTGAGGGTGTTACTGTTAGGGAAAAAAGATCCAAGAAAAGATGTTCATGTATGTGATTACGTGGTTTACACATGTTAACAGAACACTTGAAGGACAGAGAAAAAAAATGATCAGATAGATGATCAATCAATTCCAGTGTTGTTGTAGTTGATTTGGTTGTATATATCATATATCAACATGTTCCAGAATGTTGTATTGAATGGAAGAAGAATTTAACATACCATTTGAATAATTATCGGTTATATTTGCAATAAGCAATATTTTTGCTGCCTGTCAACATGTAGATATGTTGGGATTACAAGCGTCTAGTCCGTCATTCATAATCCAGCCGTCGTCCATTAGAGAATATCCGCGTCCATAATCCAAAGACCTATTCCATTTCCATATAACAGTATTAGCACCAAATTCAAAAAGACAAAAGTATACATAAACATAGGCTTGTTTCCTGCAAGAGAGAAGCGGTCAACAATTTTCAATGATGCCGGCAAGACATCATGATGTTCCAAAATATCAAATCCGTATCGCTGATCAGTATTCTTAATCCATAATATTCGTTGTAAAGTCGTCATCTAAAGAATGATGTATCTCAGTCACGCTTTGATTGTGACTGTTCATATGAGTACCATGAGGATCTTGAAGTACATGGGTTCATACGGCCCCTAGCCCCGGGTTAAGCGGAATTAGACACAAGTTACGAAACGTAGCGCCATAGATCTTGCACGCTACGTTCGTATTTTGCTATCAGCATGCGATATGTATCGCCAAATTTGAGAAACTTTGAGTGGAGGCGCTTGGTGGAATAGCCCTGTTTTATAAGTTTCTGCAACAATGTTTTGTGACGTTGATTAAAATCATCCACATTTAACACAGGATCTAGCAAATGCTACTAAGCGAGATATGTATACGCCATATGCAGGTCCCACTGGAATATTACTATCCAGAAAGGGATAGTTTACGATGTCGAAATTGTAATCATCTCTTTTGTCATAAAGTCGACGAGAGAGAATGCCCGCTTCATTTTTATAGAGATAGAGATCTAAATAAGATGTGCCTGTAGGGCTATCTGTAGTTTCCTTCAAATCCAGTGAAGGTGGATATATATCCTTCACTGCGTCATTTATATAGCGATTATCCACAGCGAGAAGATCGTCTATATAGCGTTTGGTGAATGAGAAGGAACGGGCTTTGAATGGATCGGTTTTTGAAAGCGCCTGCATATAGTCATATTCATAAGAGAACAGATACAGGTCAGCCAACAGGGGTGCACAATTAGTACCCATTGGAATACCTATATGCTGCTGATATATTGTGTTGCCAAATTTCACATAGATATTTTTAATGAGAAATTCAAGCAACTCTATAAACAAAGAAACATCCCATGAATGATATCTCTTGTATGTAGTCGAGCTAAAGAATGCTTTATGGCTTCCGACATTAATATATCTACGATCAGTTTTCTTGAACACAGATACTATTATTGAACTCAATAAGGTCCTGATGAGGGATTGTAGTATAGAGAGTCGAGAAATCCCATGTGGATACATGTCTGTACGGTATGTGACCTTTAGCATCAAGTTCTTCCGTAAGACATTTTGAGTTTTTCAATATCCACATACATTCAACGCCAGAGTTCTTGAAATAGTGGCGCAATACCTTTCCCAAAATGCTTTTACCTCCTGAAGGGCCCTCGTCAATAGGGTTGAAAGAAGCTTGGTGGTGCAGCTTCTAGAACCAGCTATGAATCTAGCTTTGTATGGTGATTTATGCATTTTGGGAGTCCAGTATATTTTTGGTATGTCGCTATGATTGGTTGAAACACTTTCTGATTGTGATTCACAAATATTGTTCCATCATCTATAAAAAAAAATTTTAAAAGTCAGGGAAGATTGGACAATGTTTCTCTCTGCATTTAGATGTAAATTCTACATGGTGACAGGCAGTGGAAATACTGTTCATTGTCAATATAATCTATCATTCATAATTTCATATAGACATGAGTGATATATTACATTTCGGGGAACATTTTGATATATGAAATTCACCACCAAATTCACCGTGAACACATGGACAACATGGCTTCGTGTTTAGAATTAGTGCGTGAGCTAAAAATAGCTCACGTCAAAATATTTAGGAGAGGGTATTTACAAGTCAGGCGAGTGATTGCAATATAATACAATATAAAATGTGACAGTTTACGTGAGCTAAAATCACCCTCGTGACATGAATTTACGCGAGTGTATGCGTGCAGGTGAGCAATCTCTCGCGCTAAACACGAAGCGCTGGGACAACCTACCTAATATATGAAAAATTAAATATCCGGATATATTGATGTCATTTGGATGGTGTCACTTCCGGCTTTCACCCACACGTGTAAAAGACAGGCACACAAACCGTCGTATCAGCGGACAGGACGACACGACTCTGTCATCAGTGACTTTCAAAGATAAGGACCGTGGTGTTGGTGTCATCATCCTTAAAGCCGTAATATTCCAATTATGGTCACCGTGTTTGGGAATTTCCTTCAATATCATATACACACATAACACTTGGCGATCCTGTCTGAGACAGGATGAATATCATTTGGGTGAATTCACTAAACCTGTGACATTATCTGGATTGATGATACAGCCATATTATCGCCGTGTTGGATTGTTGTTACAGCCACATTAGGATCGCTGTGCTGGATTGTTGACATGTCCAGTGATATTATCGTCTGTCACCGAGGTTACGTCCCCGAGTCCCAGTGCTGGAGCCTTGATCTACAAATATAAGAGAACTATTACATAATTACCGACGACCATTACGTGACGCAGTATTGTGTAAGATAAGATAAACAGGGGCCGCGGAACCGAGGGGGCTACAGCCCCCCCCCACACTTTTTGAGACTGCAATGTTATCAGTCCTATTTTAGATAGCACCAGTCCAGCATTTAACATGGCCGATATAGAGTTCAGCCCCCCCCCCCCCACTTTCAAACGTGCTCTCCCGTGTGACTTCAATGTTTTCTCAGTATCGTGAGTTTGTGATTCTCGACCTTTGTCCGCACCTTCCAGTATCCCATCATAGATCTGATAGCATGCAGACGACAGAATCCAACTCCCGCGCGTCTGGTCTAAGGGAGGTAACCTAACAACGTCCACAAACATTTGTATACTTCGTTTCAAAATTTGAGTGATAAAAATGTTGAAAGTATCTGGTTCTCTCTGTCTGTTAGTTTCTTACTTCTACCTCATCCAATCCAATTATATCATCTATGCTGACCCTGTCACTATATAGACGAGCCATACGATATGTTACACGATTGGTTATCTGTTTTAGGGATATGGTGTTAGTTCTCTATTTTATGTATTACTGATCGTTCTTTATAAAATGTTTATTTGTTTCTGCATAGGAATATGTTTCTACCGGTAAGGTAGGCTTACTGGTGCGAAATAAAGAGGTCTCGTTACCTTTCAGGCGCAGAAAAATGTTGATGGTAAAGTTGATGATAAAGCTCATATTAAAGTACTACTTGAAACAATTAATAGCATACAAACATCTGTTATATTGTCCATGTTGTTTTGTACTATAAATCACTTTCCTAGAAATGAGAGAATCTACAAAAATAACATGGATTTCAATGGAGGTGAAGGGTTCATTCAAAATTAAGCACTCATCATGGTTAGCTAAAAATAGCATGTTAATTTTTTGATGGTGAACATTTAAGTTATTATTTTTCTTCATTTTTACCGCATGTATTACTGATTGAAAATATCTGCAAAACATGGGTCCTTCGCCATGTTAATATCTGACAATAGAGACGAGTACACGAATCACGTGGGTCCTTCGCCATGTTAATATCTGACAATAGGGACGAGTGCCTGAATCACATGCATGGGTCCTTCGCCATGTTAATATCTGACAATAGGGACGAGTGCCTGAATCACATGGGTCTTTCGCCATGATAATATCTGACAATAGGGACGAGTGCCTGAATCACATGCATGGGTCCTTCGCCATGTTAATATCTGACAATAGGGACGAGTGCCTGAATCACATGGGTCTTTCGCCATGATAATATCTGACAATAGGGACGAGTGCCTGAATCACATGCATGGGTCCTTCGCCATGTTAATATCTGACAATAGGGACGAGTGCCTGAATCACATGGGTCCTTCGCCATGATAATATCTGACAATAGGGACGAGTGCCTGAATCACATGGGTCCTTCGCCATGTTAATATCTGACAATAGAGACGAGTGCCTGAATCACATGGGTCTTTCGCCATGTTAATATCTGACAATAGGGACGAGTGCCTGAATCACATGGGTCCTTCGCCATGTTAATATCTGACAATAGGGACGAGTGCCTGAATCACATGGGTCCTTCGCCATGTTAATATCTGACAATAGAGACGAGTACATGAATCACGTGGGTCCTTCGCCATGATAATATCTGACAATAGGGACGAGTAGAGTGCCTGAATCACAAGCATGGGTTCTTCGCCATGTTACTATCTGACATTAGGGACGAGTTTCTGAATCACATGGCTCCTTCGCCATGTTAATATCTGACAATATGGACGAGTGCCTGAATCACATGCGTCATTCGCCATGTTAATATCTGACAATAGGGATGAGTGCCTGAATCACATGGGTCCTTTGCCATGTTAATATCTGACAATAGGGACGAGTAACAGTCAAAATTTGGATTGGACAGACAAAATGAGTTTATTAGGAATAATATTTCGTTCAGATCTGGATAAAATGGTTGAGGGGAATTTTTCCCCCAAATATATTTGATTAAGAATTGGAAAAGGAGAAAACTCACCGTGAATGGCCGAATTGTTGCTGTAAAGCAGTTGATTATATCCAAAATAACACATTTATTAACGAGTCTCCCCACCCCAAAAGGAAATTTCTTGATTCTCGTTTGTTTCGGTTTATTTGGGGTGATGTTCTTGATAAAGTGGCTAGAAACATTATGGCGCAAGATTACAGCGGAGGGGCCTTCGCATGGTCGATTTATTAATATTTAATAAATCTGTAAAAAAATTATTTGTGAGAAGAATATTATAGGACTACTACGAGAGTCTTGTTGATAGTTTAAATGGAATTCTCGTATATGGCAGTTATTGTTTGGACAGTTTGATACCGAAATTATATAATAAATTTTGGAGTGAGGTTTTTCAATTTTGGAAAGAATATGTACAATGTTTCAAGGTAAATGTTCATAACTGTATATATCAGCCTGTATCGTACAATAACTTAATTCAAGTTGGTAGAGCGCCAGTATACTATAAGAGATGGGCACAGAAAGGTGTTTTATATGCTTACCATTTTTTTAATAATGATGGAAGGTTGATTGATTATGCCCAGTTTGGTCAGAAATTTGGTTTTAGACCGTCTTAAACAAACTTTTTAGGAATACGGAGCTCAATTACTAAATTGTTTAACTGTGTTACCGTTCATCCCCGAACACATTTTGCTATTAGTCAAAACATCTAAAGGCACATATCATATAGCTAAAACTTTTTGGGGGAAAAATAAAAAAATTCAGACGTCAAATCACGAAGAAAATGGGAATCAATAATGGGTGAAAAAAACCCACCAGTATGGTGGGGAAAAGTTTATAAACCAACAATCTGTATTATGGGGGATACAAAACTACGATGGTTTCAATTTCGAATTAATCATAGGATTATTGCAACAAATGCTTATTTAAGCAAAATTAATATTAGTGAAAATGGTTTGTGCACTTTTTGTAAACTTTATAAGGAGACAATAGTACATCTGTTCTGGGATTGTCAACAGTCTCAATTATTTTGGCAATTGTTGAATGATAAAATTGAAACGGCTTTTGGATATAGAATATCTATGTCCGTAGAGAATATTATATTTGGTTTGTTCGGACACAGTAGCCAATGTAACATGGTTATATTATTGGCAGAATTTTACTTATATCGTAGTAGATGCCAGGGATCAATCCCGAATATACGTCTGATTTATAAAGATTTAGATTATTATTACACAATAGAAAAAACTGTATCCCATAAAAATAGACAGCAATTGGATGACAAGTGGGGTAAATGGGTAGAACTTTTTAAAGAACCATGACTTAATACGAATGTTGCTTGCCTGTTTTCCTGCGTTGTGCCTATATTGTTGGTCACTGTATATTATATTTGAATAAACTCGGAAGATATGAAAAAATGGCGTCATGTTAATTTTTTGTACCGCATGTGTTATTGATTGAAATTATTTGCAAAACATGGGTCCTTCGCCATGTTAATATCTGACAATAGGGACGATTATATGAATCACATGGGTCCTTCGCCATGTTAATATATGACAATAGGGACGACGGCCTGAATCACATGGGTCATTCGTCATGTTAATATCTGACAATACGGATGAGTGCCCGAAGCACTTGGGTCCGTCGCCGTATTATGATCTGACAATAGTGACGAGTGCCTGAATTACATGGGTCCTTCGCCATGTTAATATCTGACAATAGGGACGAGTGCCTGAATCACATGAGTCCTTCGCCATGTTAATATCTGACAATTGGGACGAGTGCTTGAATCACATGGGTCCTTCGCCATGTTAATATCTGACAATAGGGACGACGGCCTGAATCACATGGGAGTAGTATAGAAAAGACGGAAAAGGTCGTATTTTTCCGGGGGAGGTAACTCTTGCATCCGACAGGGGGCGCCACCAGCTCAAGGCATGTACTGACATGTTATGGATTGCATCAGCATTGGCTGGATGCCAAGTTTTGACCACTATAGTTCCGTTAGCCTTTGACCTTTTATTCCTCCGCGGTGATGCGGTCATGTCTGGCGGTGATGCGGTCGCCTCCGCGGAGAAAAAGTAGTCCCCAGAGTTCAAATACGCTGCATGATCCGATTGGGTCGAGTGGGGTATCAAAGTGAAGCATTCGTGACGGGGCATCTGATGGGCTGGGTGCGGGGTTGAAATAGCGCCATTCTGCGCATGCGCGGTGGACCAAGGGTATGGAAATACACGTTTTGGGGTCTAGGGGAGCCACTACTGGGCCGATGGGGTCGTATGAGGTATCATTGTGAAGCTTATGTGAGGGGGCATCTGATGAGCTGGGTGTGGGGTTGAAATATCGTCATTCTGCGCATGCGCAGTAGACCAAGGGTATGGAAATAGACGTTTTGGGGTCTAGGGCAGCCACTAATTGTCCGATGGAGTTGAGTAAGGTATCAATATGAAGCATTCGTAAAGGGGCATCTGATGGGATGGGTGTGGGGTTGAAATATCGGCATTCTACGCATGCGCAGTAGACCAAGGGTATGAAAATAGACGTTTACGGGTCTAGGTGAGCCCCTATTGATCCTATGGAGTCGTATGAGGTATCAATGTGGAGACTTCGTATAGGAGTATCCACCTGGGCTAGTGTCTCGGCCGTTGTCAACATTCTGCGCATGCGCAAACAGGGAATTGTGGGAAAGGGGTATGGAGATAGACGTTTTCGGGTCCTTGTGGGCCACTAGTGGTCCTATGGAGTCGTATGAGGTATCATTGTGAAGCACACATGAGGGGACATCCGTCTGGACTAGTGTCTCGGCCGTTGTCCACATTCTGCGCATGCGCAGACAGAGAATTGTGGGAAAATGGTATGGAGATAGACGTTTTGGAATCTAGGTAAGCCCCTAATGGTCCGATTGGGTCGTATGAGGTATCAATGTGAAGCACACATGAGGGGGCATCTGACTGGACTAGCGGCTCGGGAGTTGTCACCATTCTGCGCATGCGCAGACAGGGAATTGTTAGAGAAGTGTATGGAAATAGACGTTTTGGCATCTAGGGGAGCCCCTAATGGGCCGATAGAGCCGTATGAGCTATCAATGTGAAGCACACATGAGGGGGCACCCGCCTGGCCTAGTGTCTCGGCCGTTGTCTACATTCTGCGCATGCGTAAACAGGGAATTGTAAGCAACGTCCGCCAACGCCAAGCTCAACGCTTCAACGCCCTGGTGAATTACCCCAAAAGCTCTGATTTTCATGGAATTGTCGCTACTTCATTGGAAATGCAGTGACGCCCGTCAACGTCCGCCTTAACGCCCTAGCATAACACCTTGACGCCATGATATAGACAGATGAGAGAAGAACAACAACAACAAGGGTGAGAGAACAACAACAACAACAACAACAAGTTTTTTTCATATAGTTTATTTTCCCCTCCATCATAACATACCCACGCTGGGGGAGCCGCGTTGGGTATGTTTACAATTTAAGAATACTCTTGTCCAATCAGAGACCGCCATTTTGTCCTGCCATATTCGTTCTTGTCCGTTAGATGTATTCTCGGCTGTCCAATCAGAAGCCGTCCTTAAGAAAATCACATCTTCGGCCCTGTTCGCTCTCATCCGTTTGTTCTAATCGGCGTCGGTCAGGCCTGGATATTCGTTGGGCAGCACATCCTGAAACAGTTGCTTGCGCATTCTTATCGCATTTTCCAGGGCCTCGGTGGGTGGTAACCCCATAGCCTCTTCCAAGTAACGCTTGGTCTTCACGATGGACCTGTGCGTGGGGTCGCCTTTCATTTCAAACGGTAGTAAGGTATACTGTTCATAGATCGCCATGGCTGTTTTCCTGATGCGGGGTCACATTTCGGTGTACGCCTGTTGTAAGTTATCCTGTCCCGCGTCCTCGATCGCTTCAGCGTGAGTATTGATAGCTGCTGTCACCAAAACTATCCCAGAAGGTAGGTTCTGCCTCACTTTCCTGGGATGTAGGCTGACTAGCTGAGGTCAAGCTCTCCATATCAGTAGATAGACTGTCAGCAATCTTGGATTCGGTATCAGTCGATACACTCTCATCGATCTCTGTATCAGCATCCGATTCAACGGACTCCTCGGCGTCTTCAATCCCATGTATATTTTTCTGGTGTCGCATCATATCGTAATGTCTGGTGAACGTGCGTTCACACTCGGAACAAGTATAAGCCATGTTGACGGTTGAACGTCGACTGTGCGTGTTTTGGGAATACACTAGCTTTCATAGACAGTAACATCCGCCAACGCCCACTGTTAGGCCTTAACGCCCAATATGCACGCCTTGACGCTCGTCTCAACGCTTTATCACACTTTCTTAACGCTTTAACGTCATTTAATGATGCGTTCAAACAAATGCTGCTTTTGTGCTATTGCTCTGACATACGCCGCTTTCCAGTTCATGCCCGAGGTTTTCAACATCGACGCCGTTCTTTCGATTTCCATATGGACTGCGTCCTTGTCCAACAATTTCATATGGGTCACGAGGTCGACATACTGCTGACGTAAAGCCCGTCGTAGTCTGGGTGCCAATCTGTTATGGGCTAAAATTGCGGCTTCTGTTTTCGAATATCCGTTGTGCTGAAACTTGTTTTCTGTGGCCCTCAACGTCTCGCCCATCTCGGCGTCCATACTTTCTTTGAACAAATCCTCCATAGCCTCGAGTTCACATTATGTTCATTCCCTTGTACGGGAACGGGTTGGTCTTTCACGGTTGGGTGATATTCGGGGACTGATGGTATGAAGTGGACCCGCTGTATGGGGGTGGGTTGCTGCTGCTGCTCTGCCAGGAGTGGACTCGGTGGATGGTGTAGAGGCTGCGGTGATTCCTCACCGGGTAGCAGGTGGGTCGTCAGACGACGATCTTCGGGGTTATGGGCTTTTAAATCTACGAACAGGTAGCCGTACGGACGACTTGTCGCCCCTTGAAACGCCTGCATGAAATGGTCGATGTTCTGAGGATAAATTGGACTACCAAACACACGGATTTGTGCTCTGTCAATGGGATTTGAGAACAACACAAAGTATTGGCAGCTCAAGGCAATATCTCTGGACGCCTTCCCTTGAGGAAAGAGATTCTGTGTTAAATAGATGACGGGCAGATTGCGATGATGAGACCCATTTTAAATAAGTCGGCGACGTGTGAATTGTCCTTGGCCGCACTCATCAGATCATTTAGCACTACCACGTTGGTCGGCTCGGGGTCAAAGTAATACGGTTCGTTTGTGTCGTGGGGAATCCCTGGGACGAAGCTCACATTCTGTAAGCTTGTAGTTTCGTAGGCGGGCTGCCATTGGCTATAACACCAATCAACACGTGTCGGAGCTGGGGTTGCCACACCTCCCTCTAAGAACTTCAGCACCCAGGACGTCTTTCCACATGCCGTAGGGCCCCTCACCATCATCGTATAGGGATGCTCTACTGCTCTTGTTGGACCTATAGCGGGACTCGGCTGTGTCTCGTGGTTGTGTTTGCGTTGAATGTGCCTGAGCATACTATCGCGACGAGAGAAGGTTCTCTGACAGAACGTACACGTACACGACATGTTCATCAGTCGACCAATACATATGGACTGATGATGGACACATGTTCATTCCTATATTTACAAACTCTACCACCACCACACACACCACCACCATCTCCACCAACACCACCGGCACACACCACCAACACCACCATCAACGCCACCACCAACGCCACCAACGCGTCAACGCTCGGTGGTGGTGGTAGCCCCCGTGTGGCAGAGCTCTTGGATCGGAGCTCTCGGAGCTCAAAGCTTGTGGAACTCAGAGCTCGGAAATGACGTCATCGCAGGCATGCGCGTGTCCCTGTGCTGCACCCTGTACCCTATAGCCCGTAGGGAATAGGGTACACCAGGGTGCGGGTGCAGCACAGGTACACGCGCATGCCTGCGATGACGTCATTTCCGAGCTCTGAGTTCCACAAGCTTTGAGCTCCGAGAGCTCCGATCCAAGAGCTCTGCCACACGGGGGCTACCACCACCACCGGGCGTTGACGCCCGTCAACGCCCGATGGTGGCGTTGGTGGTGGCGTTGGTGGTAGTGTTGGTGGTGTGTGGCGGTGGTGTTGGTGGAGTTGGTGGTGGTGTGTGTGGTGGCGGTAGAGTCTGTAAATATAGGAATGAACATGTGTCCATCATCAGTCCATATGTATTGGTCGACTGATGAACATGTCGTGTACGTGTACGTTCTGTCAGAGAACCTTCTCTCGTCGCGATAGTATGCTCAGGCACATTCAACGCAAACACAACCACGAGACACAGCCGAATCCCGCTATAGGTCCAACAAGAGCAGTAGAGCATCCCTATACGATGATGGTGAGCGGCCCTACGGCATGTGGGAAGATGTCCTGGGTGCTGAAGTTCTTAGAGGGAGGTGTGGCAACCCCAGCTCCGACACGTGTTGGTTGGTGTTATAGCCAATGTCAGCCCGCCTACAAAACTACAAGGTTACAGAATGTGAGCTTCGTCCCAGAGATTCCCCACGACATAAACGAACCGTATTACTTTGACCCCGAGCAGACCAACGTGGTAGCGCTAGATGATCTGATGAGTGCGGCCAAGGACAATTCACACGTCGCCGACTTGTTTACTAAAGGGTCCCATCATCGCAATCTGTCCGTCATCTATTTGACACAGAATCTCTTTCCTCAAGGGAAAGCGTCCAGAGATATTGCCTTGAACTGCCAATACTTTGTGTTGTTCTCAAATCCCATTGACAGAGCACAAATCCGTGTGCTTGATAGTCCAATTTATCCTCAGAACATCGACCATTTCATGCAGGCGTTTCAAGGGGCGACAAGTCGTCCGTACGGCTACCTGTTCGTAGATTTAAAAGCCCATACCCCTGAAGATCGTCGGCTGACGACCCACCTGTTACCCGGTGAGGAATCACCGCAGCCTCTACACCATCCACCGAGTCCACTCCTGGCAGAGCAGCAGCAGCAACCCACCCCCATACAGCGGGTCCGCTTGATACCATCAGTCCCCGAATATCACCCAACCCTGAAAGACCAACCCGTACCCGTACAAGGGAATGAACATAATGTGAACTCGAGGCAATGGAAGGATTTGTTCAAAGAAAGTATGGACGCCGAGATGGGCGAGACGTTGAGGGCCACAGAAAACAAGTTTCAGCACAAAGGATATTCGAAAACAGAAGCCGCAATTTTAGCCCATAACAGATTGGCACCCAGACTACGACGGGACCTGCATATGGCGTATACATATCTCGCTTATTAGCATTTGCTAGATCCTGTGTTAAATGTGATGATTTTAACCAACGTCACAAAACATTGTTGCAGAAACTTATAAAACAGGGCTATTCCACCAAGCGCCTCCACTCAAAGTTTCTCAAATTTAGCGATACATATCGCATGCTCATAGCAAAATACGAACGTAGCGTGCAAGATCTATGGCGCTACGTTTCGTAACTTGTGTCTAATTCCGCTTAACCCGGGGCTAGGGGCCGTATGAACCCATGTACTTCCAAGATCCTCATGGTACTCATATAAACAGTCACAATCAAAGCGTGACTGAGATACATCATTTTTTAGATGACGACTCTATAACGAATATTATGGATTAAGAATACTGATCAGCGGTACGGATTTGATATTTCTGGAACATCATGATGTCTTGCCGGCATCATTGAAAACTGTTGACCGCTTCTCTCTTGCAGGAAACAAGCCTATGTTTATGTATACTATGATTGTCTTTTTGAATTTGGTGCTAATACTGTTATATGAAAATGGAATAGGTCTTTGGATTATGGATTTTTTTTATTATTTCTTAAATGGGACGATTTGGCCGATTATGAATGACGACCAGACGCTTTCTTAAAATTTACGTCAGCAGTATGTCGACCCGTGACCTATATGAAATTGTTGGACGGACCCAGTCCATATGGAAAATCGAGAAAGAACAGCGTCAGATGTTGAAAACCTCGGGCATGAACTGAAAGCGGCGCAACAGAGAGTTAAAGAGCGCCAAAAAAACGAATAGTCTTGTTTGAACGCATTCACGTAAACGACGTTAAAGCGTTAAGAAAGTGTGTTAAAGCGTTGAGACGAGCGTCAAGGCGTACATATAGGGCGTTAAGGCGTAACAGTGGGTGTTGGCGGGCGTTACTGTCTATGAAAGCGAGTGTATTCCCAAAACACGTACAGTCGACGTTCAACCGTCAACATGGCTTATACTTGTTCTGAGTGTGAACGCACGTTCACCAGACATTACGATATGATGCGACACCAGAAAAATATACATGGGATTGAAGACGCTGAGGAGTCCGTTGAATCGGATGCTGATACAGAGATCGATGAGAGTGTATCGACTGATACCGAATCCAAGATTGCTGACAGTCTATCTACTGATATGGAGAGTTTGACCTCAGATAGTCAGCCTACATCCCAGGAAAGTGAGGCAGAACCTACCTTCTGGGATCGTATTGTGACAGCAGCTATCAATACTCACGCTGAAGCGATTGAGGACGCGGGACAGGATAACTTACAACAGGCGTACACCGAAATGCGGCCCCGCATCAGAAAACAGCCATGGCGATCTATGAAC
>JAVTVY010044805.1:0-19799 GCA_036873755.1 Hanleya hanleyi
ACCAGGGTTTTCTTTCCAACTAAAACACTGCGAAAGTGAGGGCAAGAACGTTTTTGTCGACCAGTTTACAATGTTTTCCTTCGGACACAAACACCGAAGTGGTTGCGGGAAATGTATGTCCGACCAATATTGTTGGCCAGGACCAAAGTTTTCGGTCGTACTAAAGTACTGCAGGAGTAAGAGAGGAAAATGCGTATGGACGAGAAATTTATTGTCTGCCGTCATTTTTGACCAGGACCAAAGTTTTCCTTCTGACCCAAACACTGCGAGAGTAGTGGTTGGAAATTTATTTGCCACCTACATTGTTGGCCAGGACCAATGGTTTCTTTCGATTTCATTGGCCCATATATACCACCGGTTTTCATATAACCAGAAGACTATACTGTGAAGTCATGTGGCTCTGTCAGTATGATAACTTTTTCAGTTGGAAAATATTTGGCTAAACTTTTGAATCCACTGACTCATAATGAATATAATGTGAAAGCCTCTTTTGACGCCGCAGAGAGGATTAATAGTATACCAGCTCATCTTCATGACGAAGGATACAGATTCGTTTCTTTTGATGTACAATCCTTGTTCACCAATGTTCCACTGTCAAAAGTCACCAACGTCATTCTTAACAGAATTTACAAAGACAAAGAAATAAATACCAAGCTGAGGAAACGAACCCTTAAGAAACTTATTTTGGATACATGTACTAACACCCCGTTTTCCTGCAATGGACAATTGTATAAACAAATTGACGGTGTGTCTATGGGTTCATCTTTGGGCCCTGTGTTGGCAAACATCATCATGACAGAACTTGAAAAACAGCTTGTGGACGACCTTATTAAAAAGGACATTATCAAGTTCTACATTCGCTTTGTAGACGATACTCTCGTCTTGGCTAAACCAAGCAATTTTGATACTATATTGAAAACTTTCAACTCTTTCAACTCTTTCCATCCCACAATTGAAGTTCGCTAATGAAACATTTGAAAACTGTGCTTATGTACATTTCCTGGATATCCAGTTCAATGGAGAAGAAACCACAATCTATAGAAAGCCTACTAACACTGGACAGTACATTCATTACGAAAGTTTTGCGTCATGGTCCCGAAAAGTTGCTTGGGTACGAGCCCTCGTGTCTAGAGCAACTAAACTCTGTAGTTCACCATCTGTATTACAATCTGAACTTTTGTGTGTCAAAAAATTTCTTTTATGGAATGGATATACTAAAGGGCTTGCACAACGTCTGATTGAGAAATTTAAGTCTTGCCAAAAAAGAAACCCTCCACAGGCAACTTCAGACCGTCATTCAGACCGTAATGACGGTGATATTCCTAGGATTTGGCTGAGATTGCCATATCTAGGTAAATTTGGTGAACGTGTTGCGCGTAAATGCATGTCAAAAATAAAAAAGCATCTCAAAAAGGATGTACGTTTTGTATATTTATGGCAAACTAGACAAGTTAGCTATTATACCTCAGTTAAAGATCAAACTCCTGATGAATACAAAAGCTTGATTATATACAAATTTACATGCCCAGGTTGTAATGCTGAGTACATATATCAAATATCAGTTCAGCGCTTAGAGTGAACGGACGTGTTTTTGATCTGCCAAGCCAGCCTAGACTTCCAAGCCTTTGTGTTCCACTGCGGTTCCCCGGCGTTACAGGATTACCAAACTACAACAAGAGCGAGAGAAACCAGCCAGCCAGAGCTAAGTTTTGAATTGAACTTTCTGCACATAGACTAATATTTCCTATCACTAAAGTCACTCCTTACCAAATAACAACTAGTCCTGATCTTAACAAAACCAAATCAAACAATGGAAGCCTCCCAATCCACCGTAAAAACACCTAAAAGGAAGCTATCAGAAATCAACACTGAAAAATCCCCACCCACCAAAAAACATCGAGCCCTCCCCGAAAGGCCTAGTCTTTTCAATTTTGTGGCTGTCATACACAGCCTTACTCAAATCAAAGCCACGAGCTTACCCAAAGCCAAAGTTGCGAAAGACATCCAACAACAAGCCGGAGACGTAAAAACAATCTATGAATTACCCGGAGGAGACCTCAAAATCTAAAACACAGTATGAAAAACTCCTTAGGTTAGACCTCCTAGCTGGCAAACCCGTCTCGGTAAAACAGTATCAACAAAAAAGAGAGCAATGCAAAGGCGTAATTTATGGAATTGATCTAAGTGTTGGGCTAGACTATATTAGAACTACTCTCTCGAAGCAAAATGTAGTATTCGCTAAAAGACTGCAAAAGGACAAAACAGATACAACTAGCATAATGTTAGTATTCAATGGAAGTAAACTCCCAGATACTGTCTGTCTATGGACCCGTAATGTCACAGTCAAGCCCTTCTACGAAACCCCAAAAAGATGTTTTAATTGCCAGAAGATTTCTTCTCACACAGCCAAAAACTGCAAAGCCAGTGTTGTATGTCCCAAATGTTCAGGGCCCCATAGCTACGAGCACTGCACAGAAACCCATAAAAAATGCGCAAACTGCAAGCAGAATCATAGCTCAGCTTGGAAAGGGTGTATTCACTACAAAAATGCTAAAGCAGTTCAGTACATTAGAGCCGACAAAGGCATCTCTTACGCAGAAGCAGTAAGAGAAGCAAAAGTGAATCAAAAACTCAGAGAAACAATAAACCTGCGAAAACCTGTGAACGAAGTAGCAATTAACAATAAGGCACCAGTGACAGAACAAACAATGGAGTCAGAAACCGAGGACAAACCCGAAACAATTAGCATGAGTAAAATCGAATTCCTAGGCTTCATTAACATTGTTATTAACTCAGTCCACAATGCCAACCCAAAAACAAACAAAGCTGACATAATAGCCCGCATTGCTCAAGACTTCTTGAATTGGGAATTTAACCCCAAAGAAATAATAGCATGGGGATTCAATCCAAAATACAAAAGAAAAACATCAACTCCCAGGAAACACAATAACGCCCTCAACACCTCTATATGAGAACACCAGGGACAATAGGTTAGACCCACCGCGCAACACATAACAACCCAACTTTCAATAAACAACTCACCATACTACAATGGAATGCAAATAGCATTGCAAAACACGGAGACAATCTCAAAATCTTAGTAAATGAAATAAGCCCTGACATCATATGTATACAAGAAACATTTCTTAAGCCAGGAAAAAATAAATTTGCAATAAAAGGATATACGCCATATAGACAAGACAGACTAAACGGCCCAAAGGGAGGCAACCTCACACTAGTTAAGGAAGAACTCATACAGCTAGAATTAGACAAGAGCCCAGAAAATGAAGACCTCGAATGGCAAGCTATACGGGTGTTCCAAAATAATAAACCTATAAATATAGTGAACCTGTACTCCCCTGGCACTCTAAAAACAATATCACAAAAAGAACTTAACAAAATCACCCAAAAATATGACTCGCCAATTATAATCTGCGGCGATTATAATAGCCATAATCCAATCTGGGACGAAACCTGCACCACGTCAGATGATAGGGGTAAATCAGTAGAAAAATGGTTAGATGATAATAACCTCGTATTCCTGAACTCGGGAGAAGGGACTAGAATAGATATGCGAACCGGTAAACTCACTGCAATTGACCTAACAATAGTCTCTCCCGAACTAGCAGTTAAATCAGAATGGGCAGTCCTACCAGATACACTAGACAGCGACCACTTTCCAATCCTGACTAAATTTAGCATGAAACCAGATTTTGAACAGACAGACCCTCTCCCACGCTTCCAATACTCCAAGGCAGACTGGAAAAGCTTCCAAAACGATTGCCAAAGTCTAATACATGACGATATAGTTAGTAATGATATAGAGACTTTCAATGAAAATATAACCAGCAAACTTCTAAACATAGCACAAAAACATATTCCAGTTACGAATAAGCGACCCAACAAAAATCCAGTGCCTTGGTGGGACCAAGAGTGTGGAAAGAACATCGCAGCAAAGAAAAAAGCACTCAGAAAATTCAAAAAAAGCCGGCTCCAGAGTGATCATGAAATATATAAGGAACTGAAAAGAATAGCAGAAAAAAGCGTCAAAGAAGCCAAATCAAGATGCTGGGAAGATTTCTGCAACACTATAGATACGAAAACTAACTCAAAGAAAGTATGGAATAAAATAAAAAGCATTCAAGGGAAAGCAACTAACACAATACCCGTACTAAACAGAACAAAGAGAACTAATCTCGAAAAGGCAGAATATCTTGCTGAATCATTCGCATCAAACAGTAGCGATAGCAACCTGAAACCAGAATTCAGAAAAATCAAACAAGAAACGATCCTGGAAAATGACACAAATGATTATATAGAAAACTACCTTAACGGAGACTTTAATATCAATGAATACAGAAAAGCTTTACACTCTAAAAAAGAAAGTTCACCCGGCGAAGACAAACTAGGGTATACAATCCTAAAGCACCTACCAAACACCACTCAGAAACTAATCCTAAAACTAATTAATGTGAGCTGGAAGACCAAACAACTCCCGAACAAATGGAAATCATCTATTGTTATCCCAATACCAAAACCTGGTAAAGACCCATCAGATGGTAAGTCATATAGGCCGATCTCACTCACGTCAAATTTATGCAAAATTATGGAAACCATGGTCAAAAACAGACTTGAATATCACCTGGAAAGCAACCACTTGTTAAACAAAACACAAAGCGGTTTTCGGAAAAAAAGAAGTACAGGGTGTTCCAGAAGTCTTGGTCACATTTCAAATCCTCGTATCTGCTGAGCCATGAATGGTAGTAAGATGAAACTGGTACCATTTGAAAATGAAAGTCATTAAGTTTTGTGTAATGCTTCAGAATCTATAACATGCATTTGTATATCCTCAATAGTTTTCAATATATTCAATGTCAAAATGTGAGCAAGACTTCTGGAACACCCTGTACTTTAGACCACATAGCCAGACTCCAACACTCAATCAAAAAGGGTAATGCCAAACACCAATATACATTAGGCATTTTCTTGGATATAGAAAAGGCGTTTGACCTTGTATGGCAGGACGGGATTATCACCCAATTAAACAACCTAGGAATTAAGGGCAGGATACAACACTGGATAAAAAAATTTCTTCATGACCGAAACTTCAAAGTTCGTATTGGTAACACCATGTCCATGGACCACCAGCTAGATAACGGCACCCCACAGGGCAGCGTCATAAGCCCCACCCTTTTTAACATCCTGATTAATGGCCCTGGCCAACGAAATTGACACAAAACATCCTGAAATTGAACAATCACTTTTTGCTGATGATGCTGCCATGTGGAAATCTGCTGGCTCGATAAAAAAATTAACAAGTATAATGCAAAAGGTACTAAATACAGTCAGCGACTGGGCCGATAAATGGGGATTCAAATTTTCAGCTGTCAAAACTACCGGTGTACTATTCTCAAATAAACAAAACACAGACATCACGCTATCACTAGGAGGCCAGAAAATCGAGTTTAAGAATAGTGTCAAATACCTAGGAATGATCTTCGACCGAAAACTCACTTGGAAAGACCACATCGACCAATTAATTATTCGGTGTAACAAGGACCTGAACCTTATGAGGTGCGTATCGGGTACCAACTGGGGGGCCAATAAACATAGCTTGATCAAATTATATCAAACACTCATCAGATCCAAAATAGACTATGGTTCAATCGCTTACCAATCAGCATGCAAGACCCATTTAAAAAGAATAGACAGCATTCAGTATTCGGCATTAAAAATAGCCACCGGGGCGTTCAAAGGAACTCCATTATGTAGTCTACAAATAGAAACTAATGAAAAACCCTTACATTTAAGACGAGAAGAGCTGTCAATGAAATATGCAGGGAAAACAATAGCCAAGGGCGAAAACCACCCATGCCACAAAATTTTTGGCCCAAAAACCGAATACGAATTCCTAAAAAGGAAATGGGGAAAAGACTCCGCACCATTCGGTTACACGATAGAACGGCTATTCCAAGAACACGACATCCCTATCTCTTGTATCTCTGACACTGACAAGGTCAATAGACCACCATGGCAACTAATCACACCACACGTGGACACGAATATACATAGCTACATCACCAAACAGGACAACCCAGAGCATATAAGGGTCACTGCCCTCGAATATATTGACACACATTGGAAAAATCGCTTGAAAATATATACAGACGGCTCCAAAAACACAAGTCACAATACAGGTTCTGCATTCGTTATACCAGAACTTGACATTCACGAAGGTTTCAAACTACCAGACAATATGTCTGTATACACCACTGAATTAGTCGCCATAATCAAGGCTCTCGAATGGGTTCTTCAGAACCGACCTGTTTCCACCATTATTCTTAGCGATTCCTTAAGCGGACTGGTATCTATAAAGAACTCCAAATCCGACAGCAGACCTGACCTCATACACGAAATAGAAATTTTATGTACACAAATACGAGACAATGACATTGACGCCATTTTAGCTTGGATACCCGCCCACGTGGACGTTAGGGGAAATGAAGCCGCCGATAGGACAGCCAAAGACACCCTCACCAAAACTGCACCTGACGTGCATATAGGACTAGGAACCAAAGAACTGAATTCTATCATTAAAACCAGAATAGATAGTAAATGGGAGAAGGAATGGAACGAAGAAAACCGAGGTAGATGGCTACATAGTATTCTAGATAAGGGGAAAAGAAGGAGTTCTGGATTCCAGCTAGACAGTAAACGTGACGACCGCATCATCACAAGATTAAGACTAGGCAAAACAGGACTAAAATCTCACTTATCTAAGCTAATAAAAAACACATCACCACTATGCACTTCATGCAACAACGAAGAAGAAACGATAGAACATTTTATACTCAAATGCCCAAAACATGACCTCTATCGCCGAACACTGGAAAACGAACTCAAAAACTTAAATGTCCCTCTGTCGTTGGCTTCTATATTAAATCCTAAACCACCTCTTACGAACAAAGTATACTCCACCTTACTAGCTTACATCAAATCGACTGACTATCACTCTACCATTTAATACTATATGGTTACACCAAGACACCAATAAACCTAGGACCAAATTTGAATAAATGTAGCACGCTTAGAGTCAAAACTATTTTACAGGGGCGGAAATAAGGGTCAGTGATCAGAAATGACTGATCAAATTTGGACACTAACCAATCAAAATGACATAGCAATAACATAGACAAATTCACTGATCAAATTAAAAGCTCCTAATAACGAGCTCTGACCAAATTGTGTTCCCTTATTTCCAACCCTCGTTAACGAATGTTAACCGTCCGATTTTCATGCAGGGGCAGAAGACTGGAGGTTATATCAAACATTCACAATCGGCTTTAACTATAATAATATTTTTATTTATAATATTTAGTACCTAATTATTTATTGCTATTGATCATGTGTGACTTAGATCACGATAGTGCCAGTCGATGGCAAAAAATAACACCAGAAAACAAGAAACTACAAACTCTTCTATTCTTTGTAATACAGGCACAGCACACTGAAGACAACACACGAGTAAGACCAGCCATGAAACAGAACACCTATGACGACAAATATTATGAAACAGCACCAAATGGAGATGAACATGATGAAGATCATCATCGTCGGTCCACAAGAACGTCCAGAATACTCGACCCTGTACCACGCCAGACACGCTACCCCACCGAACTGAGCAACCAGAATACCAAATCCTAAACCACACAGACACGCTATATATGACACCGAAATGACGCCACAACACAGAATATCATCCTTTGACTTTCACACAATATAGGACGTAGACCTGCCGTCCTGTGCCCCAATACACACTCCAAGCAATTGTTACAGGCACAGATTTCTGGAAGAACCCACCCTGTTCCCAAGGGCGTCGTTAGGGAAGTCGATTAGAAAAATCCTGAAGACGCCCATGGTTCTCCCAGTTTTTTCTGGACGGCTTTGTGCGTACAAAGGGGTACCAAGACAAAGGAATCATCCACGCGATTAGACCTACAGTGAACTCATATTTGCTAGTATAGCTTAACCAAAAAAAACCGAAAGAGACTTACGAACTTGTACATAGCGACTCTTATTTACTTCTATTTATATCTCCTGCTAATCTATCATTGTTATCTATCATTATTTATTTATTTATTCATTTATTTATTTATTTATATATTTAGTGCTGGAAAAGATATTAAAAGAAAACAAAGAAATGTACCGCGAAATCCAAATAAAACATTGAGTTGATGGGCCGCGAAATCCGAATGGGAAGCGGCCCTTAAACTACAATTTCAATCAATGTAATGCTGAGTACACAGGAAAAACGGACCGATGCCTGACTGAACGACTTCGTGAGCATGCATCTGGTGTGGGTAGTGTTTTTGATCACATTGTTAAATGTGAAGGTTTTCTCTATATACACAGCATGTTTCAACTACCTGACTCATTCTCTAATAAAAACAGTTCCAATTTCAAACCTCTAATCACAAACAATTGTAAAGTAATAGACGAAGCCAAACACTGGTCAGAAATACTATTTAAAGAAGCCCTTGCTATAAGACGTACACGGCCGATATTGAACGCTGGTTTAAAAGCATCTAAAGAACTCACTCTATTCAATTAACAAAATCTGTTCACCTTTGTTCTTATGTTGTATATAAATCTTTGTAATACCAATCTGCACATATGCTTACCAAGAACTATGTTATTTACCATGAAAAGTGTTCACCTGACTACTGTTGTACTACAATGTCTTTTGTAATTACTGAGACCTGAATGGTTACATTTCTCACCTGTGTAGTATAAAATGTGTTGTTGAACATGTATGCGTATCAGTCCTGACGATGACATAATATATGTCGAAATATTGATCAAAATATGGCTTTTCTGTCGTTATTCGGAGTAACAATACTTCTTTACTATGTAAAGCTACTCAGTGGATCATCTGGATTCTGTCAGTATGTCGGCACCTCTTCCCACTTCCCTTATATACGTTGTGTAATCTCCAGTATTTTTGGAACTGGGCGCATGGAGGGACTACCCTTGATCGCAGCAGATGACACGCTGTCTAACTATATATTTGTCATATACAGTTATTCTTTATCAATAACGCTGGTAATAATCTGAAGAATCATGGTTATGTTCTTCTTCTGTTATGTATGTACCTATAATAATTTGGTTGATGGTCTGGGTTGATTTTGATCAAGCCAGGTCAAGATGTTAACCATTGCCCGGTTAAGCCAGAATGACAAACAACGATCACCGTTACCGAAGCGGTGATGGGAGAGTGAACTGCTTCTCACATAAAATTCTAATTTCTGGTGTTATGAAGGTATATCATTTTGTGCTCCTCACGTAAATATTGTGCTTTTTAATTATATTAACCATAGAAACTGTTAATTTGATTTCATCTCGTGAAAATGACAGAAAGCACAAAATCATTATGAGCCAAATGCTGAATTCTGTATAGGATGTAGTAAAATATCAACTTTGTCGGTACACCTTGCCTGTTTAGAATTAATTTATAAATAATCCAAGAAGAATTAACTCAAACTGCATGCATATTCTAAGTCTAGAATAGTTTAACTTTCAAGATATGTAAATAATTAACTCGTTACTCACTTTGTTGTCAATAAATAACTTCAATTCCCCGCTTAGTGACAATGACGTCACCCTTCACACATGAAGGTAGTGCTGCGACAACAAATCGTTCCAACAATAAATTCAGTAAAATATTTCTACAATATCATCATAAGAGCTCTAGACCAAGTTGTACACTAAATTCTTAATCTACATTTCTAAATAGCATTTGAGGGCATGAAAGACTAGACAGATGACTTTGGTTCCATAGAGAGTGAACCGCCAGCCGAGTAGTATACAAAGCGTAAATGGGGGACGTTTGACCTCAGAAATTTGCATATTAGGGAGGTCACGGGAGGGTCACAGAGGTCAAGTGAACTATAGTTCCGGCAGGATGACCAAAAGCTACCTCTAACACAGCAGAGTTCCAATTGCGGCAGGGGATGTATTCAGGATGTATTCATCCGCGGTGATGCGGTCTGGCCGCGGTTTTGGCGGTGATTCGGTCTCGGGAAAAAGCTTCCGCGGAGAAAAAGTAGTCCCTAGATAAAATGGTCCGATGGGGTCGAGTGAGGTATCAAAGTGAAGCTTATGTGAAGGGGCATCTAATGGGCTGGGTGTGGGGTTGACATATCGGCCTTCTGCGCATGCGCGGTGGCCGAAGGGTATGAAAATAGCCGTTTTGGGATGTAGGGGAGTCCCTAATGGTCCAATGGAGTCGAGTGAGGTATCAAAGTGAAGCCTAGGTGAAGGGGTATTTTATGGCTGGGTTAGTGCATGTAAAATTTTTCCTGAAAAAAAACGGAACTCGGACTTTATCGAAAAATCCGGGAAAATACCTATATGGGGTATGGGGTCCGATTGTGTCGAGTGAGGTATCAAAGTGAAGCATTAGGATTTCGCTGACGTCCTAGTAATAAACATAATCTATAGGTGTTGTACCATGTTAATAGTATCAGTCTAGCATCTGTACCACCCTAGGGTCGAGCGTTTATTGTCCCGTGTATCTCCGCAAGAAAACAACAAACAAAATGGCGGCTCCAGGATGGTGTGGGGATGCCCTTTCCATATCACGGCGTCGACAGTAGCGCCATCTGCACACATTGACGCAAGGGAGACAACTCGTGTGGCCTAAGGATATGGAAATAGCCGTGTTGGAGCTAGGGGAGCCACAAATGGTCCAATGGGATCGAGTGAGGTATCAAAGTAAAGCCTAGGTGAAGGGGCATCTGATGGGCTGGGTGTGGGGTTGAACTAGCGTCATTCTGCGCATGCGCGGTGGCCCAAGGGTATGGAAATAGCCGTTTTGGAGCTAGGGGAGTTACTACTGGTCCAGTGGGGTCATATGAGGTATCAATGTGAAGCCTAGGTGAGGGGGCATCTGATGGGCTGGGTGTGGGGTTGAACTAGCGTCATTCTGCGCATGCGCGGTGGCCCAAGGGTATGGAAATAGCCGTTTTGGAGCTAGGGGAGTTACTACTGGTCCAGTGGGGTCGAGTGAGGTATCCATGTGAAGCATTCGTGAAGGGGCATCTGATGGGTTGGGTGTGCGGTATGAATATCATTCTGCGCATGCGCAGACGCAATGCGGAGCTCTCGTCCAATCAGAAGCGAGTATTTCAAATCCGCCACGGAGCTCTCGTCCAATCAGAAGCGAGTATTTTGACCCGGTGCATTATGGGGCATATCCAAGATGGCGGCACGTATGTTCAAGATGGCGGCACATCCGGTGTCGAAAACTGGCCATTTTATCGGGATGTGGTCACCTAGTGTCGAAAACTGGACCCTGTATGGGTCCCGCTAGAAGTTTTGGGAGCTAGGGGAGTCCCTAATGGTCCAATGGGGTCGAGTGAGGTCTTATTTTGAAGCTCTCGTGGAGGAGCATCTGATGGGCTGGGTGTGGGGTTGAAATAGCGGCATTTTGCGCATGCGCAGCCTGGCCGTAGTATAGAAATAGACGTGTTGGGGGGTATGTGGGTGTGTGTTTGGGTTTGAGATGGGCTATTCACGGTTCGAATGGGTCGTGTGAGGTATCAATGTGAAGCTTGTGTGGGGTAGAGTCAGAATGGCGTGTTTTTAAATGCAAGTCGCGTCAATCTGTGCATGCGCATTTGGTTGTAGTAAGTAAAGTGGCCATTTTGGGGCAGTGAAGGAAGGTATTTGGGGTCGAGATGGACCATCCTTGGTCTGAATGCGTCCTGGGAGGTGTCATTTTGTAGTTCTCGGGGTGTACATTCCGAATTGAGGGATGTTCCCGTCATCTGTGACGTCATCGATGACGTCATCAGTAGGAGTATTAGCGAAAGTGAGCCTTTTGGGGCAGTGCAGGAAGGTATTTGGTGTAGAGATGGACCATCCGCGTTGCGAATGCGTCATGGGATGTGTCATGTTGTAGCTCTCGGAGTATAGACCCCGATTTCAGGGATATTTACAGCATCTGTGACGTCATCGATGACGTCATTAGTACAAGTTGTAGCGAAAGTGGGCCTTTTGGGGCAGTGCAGGAAGGTATTTGGTGTAGAGATGGACCATCCGCGGTCCAAATGGACCGTGTGAGGTGTCATCTTGTAGCAACGCCCACCAACACCATTCTTAATGCTTCAACGCCCTGGTGAAATAGCTCAGAAGCTCTGATATTCCATGGAATTGTCACTAATTCTTCGAAATGCAGTGATGCCCGTCAACGCCCGTCGTTACACCTTAACACTCTAACATAACGCCATGATATAGACCAGAGAGAGAACAACAACAACAACAAGGATGACACATGAGAGAACAACAACAACAAGAAGTTTTTTTCATATAGTTTATTTTCCCCAATGTTACATCATACCCACGCTGGGGGAGCCGCGTTGGGTATATTTACAATTCAAGAAGATTCTTATCCAATCAGAGGCCACCATTTGCATGTTTCATATTCGTTCCTGTCCGTTAGATGTATTCTTGTCCAATCAGAAGTCTCCATTTCAGAAAGTGCCATCTGAACCGTTTATTCTAATCATCGTCGGGCAGGCCAGGATACCGTTGAGGCAACATATCCTCAGATAGTTGTTTGCGCATTCTGAGTATCTATCAGTGCATGGGTGAATACTTTCATCCGATGGAGGTGGTGGTCAGTTTAACCACGAAGAACGCAACATTGGTCATTATCTCCACTATCCACTTGGTGTTACAATTCAAGAAGACTTGTCCAATCAGAGGCCACCATTTGCATCTGTCATATTCGTTCCTGTCCGTTAGATGTATTCTTGTCCAATCAGAAGTCTTCATTTCAGAAAGTTCCATCTTCGGCCATGTTCGCTTTGAACCGTTTATTCTAATCATCATCGGGCAGCCCAGGATACCGTTGAGGCAACATATCCTCAGATAGTTGCTTGTGCATTCTGAGTATCTATCAGTGCCTGGGTGAATACATTCACCCGATGGGTTGGTCGGTCAGCTTGGTCACGAAGAACGTAACATTGGTCACACTGTCCACTGTCCACTGTCCACTTGGTGTTGGGGCGTTGCAACCGGGCCCATTCCAAGGGATCCACGGTGTTCAGTTTCTCCAGCATCGTCTCTAGCGACACTCGGTTAATGATGGTAAACGGTTGGTCAAATACCTGGATGTTACTACTCGGGTAAAAGTATCGGACTTGGACTGTCTCTTTATGCTGCAGCACATAACCAAACGCCAGATTCAATTTGAAGGCCGTAGTTTGATCTTTGAAGATGGCTTCTACGTAGCTACGTAGACGGGCGAGGTCGGTCAGTCGGAAATTGTAGATATCTTGAATAGGGCGATGACGGTGGAAACAGTGCCGTATCATGGACCAATGGCGCCGATAGATGTCACTCACTGGATGGGCGCCCTGTAAGAGATCGCTAGGAACATTTATGGGCTCGTCCAGAAAATGTTCGATGTTGTCAGGCGTATGACTCGAAACCGTAACGGTGGGGTCCGGCTGGATATCCAGGCTCTGAACTGTGGGTATAGACGGGCTCTCCTTCATCGCATCACCAGTGGCATTCGTCTCCCCGGGCTCATCTTCACTAGGTCTGACCTTCCGCGGCTCCTTCTCAGTAGGAAGTTGTCGCACATGCCATGGTACCGGGGCATGAATCAACCGTTGGTGTCGCAGCAACTGACTGCGTCGTTTGAAGAGTTGACCACAACCGTTACATTGTTCCGTCGCGCCCTCGTGGAATGAGCGTTCGTGGCACAGTAAATGATCCTCCCGATTGAATGACCGTGCGCAGGTTGTACAAGTATACCGAGCATCGTTGTGGGTGGAGGCCTCGTGGCGTCGTAAATTATCTAGACGAGTAAACAGCTTCTGGCAAGTTGTGCAAGTGAACATCTTGGTGGTTGACAGAGTGTCTGATGAAACGTCCAGGCCGCTTCCCTTTTATAGCACGCTAGCTGGTGATCTATTTTTAGCACACTCAGTTCAACTATCCCCAAGTCGAGGGCCGAGCCTTGACATCTTCGGTAACATCCGTGTCTCTTCGGTCACCTCCGTACCGTCAACGATCAACATGTAGACATATAGAGTATGTACGGCATGTTATGGTATTCATCAGTGCATGAGTGACGCATTCAGCCGATGGGAGTGGTCGGTCAGCTTGGTAACGAAAAACGTAACATTGGTCACACTCTCCACTGTCCACTTGGTGTTGGGGCGTTGTTGTTGGGCCCATTCCAAGGGATCCACGGTGTCCAGTTTCTCCAGCATCGTCTCTAGCGACACTCGGTTAATGATGGTAAACGGTTGGTCAAATACCCGGATGTTACTGCTCGGGTAAAAATATCGGACTTGGACTGTCTCTTTATGCTGCAGCACATAACCAAACGCCAGATTCAATTTGAAGGCCGTAGTTTGATCTTTGAAGATGGCTTCTACGTAGCTACGTAGACGGGCGAGGTCGGTCAGTCGGAAATTGTAGATATCTTGAATAGGGCGATGACGGTAGAAACAGTGCCGGATCATGGGCCAATGGCGCCGATAAATGTCACTCACTGGATGGTCTTCGTGTAACAGATCGCTGGGAACATTTATGGCTTCGTCCACGAAGTGTACTTTGCCCTCCACGTCGTACAAAATCTGGCCCAAGGTCTTGTCGTCGGAATTTGACTGTTGAATTAGGGCGACATCATCATCGGCCCTCGTGCGATGGGTGGGAGTTCCCCCTGTTTCGATATTGATGCCTACGGGCTCTTCTATCTGCAAACGTGGCTGCGGAACAGGGTGTCGTGTGCGTTGGTGTCGCAGCAACTGACTGGTCAGTTTGAAAAGCCGACCACATTCTTCGCATGGACGCTTGGGTACTTCATGGCGTGCACGTGTGTGGCGCTGTAAATGATCCGGGCGCTGAAACGACAGTGTACATATCGTACAGTTATACCGGGCGGTTCCTTCGTGCTTGGTAGCCTCATGGCGGCGCAAGTCGTGCAGACGAGTGAATGATTTCGAGCACGTAGTACAAGTGAACATCTTGGTGGTTGACAGAGTGTCTGATGAAACGGCCAGACCGCTTCCCTTTTATAGCACGCTAGCTGATATCATGTTCGGGCACTTCCGTGTCTCTTCGGATGTAAAAGTCCCAGGATGTAAAAGTGCCCGAATGTTTACGAATGTTCCACCATTCCGGACTTCTATCAGGTCCATGTCAGAAGCTCTCATACGCCGCCATTTTGGAGCCGCCATGTTGGATCCGCCATTTTGGAACCGCCATCTTGGATATGTCGCATAATGCACCGGGTCAAAATACTCGCTTCTGATTGGACGAGAGCTCTGTGACGGATTTTAAATACTCGCTTCTGTTTGGTGTACGTCGCTAAAGGTGACCGGAACTGACCTTTGACCCCGGCGCGCGGTGTAAAGGTTTCCACCGCGGTGCGGGTAGAGCGCTTTGCGCCGAGATCAATTCCCGTCTGCCTAACGGCCTGAACGAAGCAGTATTAAAATCCCGTCTGCATCCATGTGAAGCATTCGTGAAGGGGGCATCTGATGGGTTGGGTGTGCGGTAGGAATATCATTCTGCGCATGCTGCCAGACGCAATGCCAGACTCGTCAATCAGAAGCGAGTATTTCAAATCCGCCACGGAGCTCTCGTTCAATCAGAAGCGAGTATTTTGACCCGGTGCATTATGGGGCATATCCAAGATGGCGGCACGTATGTTCAAGATGGCGGCACATCCGGTGTCGAAAACTGGCCATTTTATCGGGATGTGGTCACCTAGTGTCGAAAACTGGACCCTGTATGGGTCCCGCTAGACGTTTTGGGAGCTAGGGGAGTCCCTAATAGTCCAATGGGGTCGAGTGAGGTCTTATTTTGAAGCTCTCGTGGAGGAGCATCTGATGGGCTGGGTGTGGGGTTGAAATAGCGGCATTCTGCGCATGCGCAGCCTGGCCGTAGTATAGAAATAGACGTGTTGGGGAGTATGTGGGTGTGTGTTTGGGTTTGAGATGGGCTATTCACGGTTCGAATGGGTCGTGTGAGGTATCAATGTGAAGCTTGTGTGGGGTAGAGTCAGAATGGCGTGTTTTTAAATGCAAGTCGCGTCAATCTGTGCATGCGCATTTGGTTGTAGTAAGTAAAGTGGCCATTTTGGGGGCAGTGAAGGAAGGTATTTGGGGTCGAGATGGACCATCCTTGGTCTGAATGCGTCCTGGGAGGTGTCATTTTGTAGTTCTCGGGGTGTACATTCCGAATTGAGGGATGTTCCCGTCATCTGTGACGTCATCGATGACGTCATCAGTAAGAGTATTAGCGAAAGTGAGCCTTTTGGGGCAGTGCAGGGAGGTATTTGGTGTAGAGATGGACCATCCGCGTTGCGAATGCGTCATGGGATGTGTCATGTTGTAGCTCTCGGAGTATACACCCTGATTTCAGGATATTTACAGCATCTGTGACGTCATCGATGACGTCATTAGTACAAGTTGTAGCGAAAGTGGACCTTTTTTAGCAGTGAAGGATGTTATTTGGTGTAGAGATGGACCATCCGCGGTCCAAATGGACCGTGTGAGGTGTCATCTTGTAGCAACGCCCACCAACACCATTCTTAATGCTTCAACGCCCTGGTGAAATAGATCAGAAGCTCTGATATTCCATGGAATTGTCGCTAATTCTTCGAAATGCAGTGATGCCCGTCAACGCTCGTCGTTACACCTTAACCCTCTAACATAACGCCATGATATAGACCAGAGAGAGAACAACAACAACAACAAGGATGAGGCACATGAAGGGAACAACAACAACAAGGAAGTTTTTTCATATAGTTTATTTTCCCCAATGTTTACATGCGTACCCACGCTGGGGGAGCCGCGTTGGGTATATTTACAATTCAAGAAGATTCTTATCCAATCAGAGGCCCACCATTTGCATGTTTCATATTCGTTCCTGTCCGTTAGATGTATTCTTGTCCAATCAAGTCTCCATTTCAGAAAGTGCCATCTGAACCGTTTATTCTAATCATCGTCGGGCAGGCCAGGATACCGTTGAGGCAACATATCCTCAGATAGTTGTTTGCGCATTCTGAGTATCTATCGGTGCATGGGTGAATACTTTCATCCGATGGAGGTGGTGGTCAGTTTAACCACGAAGAACGCAACATTGGTCATTATCTCCACTATCCACTTGGTGTTACAATTCAAGAAGACTCTTGTCCAATCAGAGGCCACCATTTGCATCTGTCATATTCGTTCCTGTCCGTTAGATGTATTCTTGTCAATCAGAAGTCTTCATTTCAGAAAGTTCCATCTTCGGCCATGTTCGCTTTGAACCGTTTATTCTAATCATCGTCGGGCAGCCCAGGATACCGTTGAGGCAACATATCCTCAGATAGTTGCTTGTGCATTCTGAGTATCTATCAGTGCCTGGGTGAATACATTCACCCGATACAGGTTGATCGGTCAGCAATTACGAAGAACGTAACATTCCCAGTCCACACTGTCCACTGTCCATGGTGTTGGGGCGTTGCAACCGGGCCCATTCAAGGATCAAATTGTTCAGTTTCTCCAGCATCGTCTCTAGCGACACTCGGTTAATGATGGTAAACGGTTGGTCAAATGTCCTGGATATTACTGCTCTAAGGTAAAAGTATCAGACTTGGGCTGTCTCTTTATGCTGCAGCTTGCATAACCCAAACATAGATTCAATTTGAAGGCCGTAGTTTGATCTTTGAAGATGGCTTCTACGTAGCTTCACGTAGACGGGCGAGGTCAGTCCAGTCGAGTAGATATCTTGAATAGGGCGATGACGGTTGAAACAGTGCCGTATCATGGACCAATGGCGCCGATAGATGTCACTCACTGGATGGGCGTCCTGTAAGAGATCGCTAGGAACACTTATGGGCTCGTCCAGAAAATGTTCGATATTGTCAGGCGTATGACTCGAAAACGTAACGGTGGGGTCCGGCTGGATATCCAGGCTCTTCTGAACTGTGGGTATAGGCGGGCTCTCCGTCATCGCATCACCAGTGGCGTTCGTCTCCCCAGGCTCATCTTCACTGGGTCTGACCTTCCGCGGCTCCTCTTCAGTGCAAAATTGTCGCCCAAACCGTAGAGACGGGGCATGAATCAAACGCTGATGACGTCTTAACTGACTGCGTCGTTTGAAGAGTTGACGCAGCATTCACATTCCGTTCCGTCGCTCGTGGAATGAGCGTTCGTGGCACGATGCAAATGATCCTCCCGACTGAATGACCGTGCGCAGGTTATACAAGTATACGAAGGCATCGTTGTAGGAGTGGAGGCCTCGTGGCGTCGTAAATTATCTGAACGAAAATTAACAGCTTCTGGCAAGTTGTGCAAGTGAACATCTTGGTGGTTGACAGAGTGTCTGATGAAACGTCCAGGCCGCTTCCCTTTTATAGCGCGCTAGCTGGTGATCTATTTTTAGCACACTCAGTTCAACTATCCCCAAGTCGAGGGCCGAGCCTTGACATCTTCGGTAACATCCGTGTCTCTTCGGTCACCTCCGTGCCGTCAACGATCAACATGTAGACATATAGAGTATGTACGGCATGTTATGGTATTCATCAGTGCATGAGTGACGCATTCAGCCGATGGGAGTGGTCGGTCAGCTTGGTAACGAAAAACGTAACATTGGTCACACTCTCCACTGTCCACTTGGTGTTAGGGCGTTGTTGTTGGGCCCATTCCAAGGGATCCACGGTGTCCAGTTTCTCCAGCATCGTCTCTAGCGACACTCGGTTAATGATGGTAAACGGTTGGTCAAATGCCCTGATGTTACTGCTCGGGTAAAAATATCGGACTTGGACTGTCTCTTTATGCTGCAGCACATAACCAAACGCCAGATTCAATTTGAAGGCCGTAGTTTGATCTTTGAAGATGGCTTCTACGTAGCTACGTAGACAGGCGAGGTCGGTCAGTCGGAAATTGTAGATATCTTGAATAGGGCGATGACGGTAGAAACAGTGCCGGATCATGGGCCAATAGCGCCGATAAATGTCACTCACTGGATGGTCTTCGTGTAACAGATCGCTGGGAACATTTATGGCTTCGTCCACGAAGTGTACTTTGCCCTCCATGTCGTACAAAATCTGGCCCAAGGTCTTGTCGTCGGAATTTGACTGTTGAATTAGGGCGACATCATCATCGGCCCTCGTGCGATGGGTGGGAGTTCCCCTGTTTCGATATTGATGCCTACGGGCTCTTCTATCTGCAAACGTGGCTGCGGAACAGGGTGTCGTGTGCGTTGGTGTCGCAGCAACTGACTGGTCAGTTTGAAAAGCCGACCACATTCTTCGCATGGACGCTTGGGTACTTCATGGCGTGCACGTGTGTGGCGCTGTAAATGATTCGGGCGCTGAAACGACAGTGTACATATCGTACAGTTATACCGGGCGGTTCCTTCGTGCTTGGTAGCCTCATGGCGGCGCAAGTCATGCAGACGAGTGAATGATTTCAGGCACGTAGTACAAGTGAACATCTTGGTGGTTGACAGAGTGTCTGATGAAACGGCCAGACCGCTTCCCTTTTATAGCACGCTAGCTGATATCATGTTCAGGCACTTCCGTGTCTCTTCGGATGTAAAAGTCCCCGGATGTAAAAGTGCCCGAATGTTTACGAATGTTCCACCATTCCGGACTTCTATCACGTCCATG
The DNA here is from genome assembly GCA_036873755.1 of Hanleya hanleyi. NCBI lineage: Eukaryota > Metazoa > Mollusca > Polyplacophora > Lepidopleurida > Hanleyidae > Hanleya > Hanleya hanleyi. Next base: position 19,682 of record JAVTVY010044805.1, read on the forward strand.
TCCAGAAGCTCTCATACGCCGCCATTTTGGAGCCACCATGTTGGATCCGCCATTTTGGAACCGCCATCTTGGATATGTCCCATAATGCACCGGGTCAAAATACTCGCTTCTGATTGGA